>QXVX01003620.1:5561-24829 GCA_013436065.1 Halocynthia aurantium
GGGGGGGGGGGGGCGTCATCCTATATATGGAGTTAAGGATGAGTAGCTAGGTGGTTGATGACTTAAAAAGGTGATAAAGGCGTCCGTTAGTTTACTGTGCATATGAGGCTTATATGTATGGATTCGTTATGAAATTTTTCATTCATTACTGTGTCATATATAGTGGAAAGGCAATTTGTCCACGAGTTATTAAGGGTTGTTTAACACGGGGTCACTCGTTACGGCCGACCCGAAATAGGTATTCGAGTTGCGAAATAGATTTTTTCGAGGTTAACCTAAATGAATCGGCCCTATTTTTCGAATAATGCTGGTTTATGTATTACGTCTTATATTTCTAATTTTAGCGTGATTGGTTCATTAGAAGTTCATTTATAAGCGTTAGTAGGAGAAAAGAAATTCAACCGCTAGATGTCACTGTTGGATCAATCATAACCGCTAAGTGAAGTAAAAACTTCCAACCGCTAGATGGTTAAGTACAATCAACATTTATAAATGTACTTCTAATGATCCAATCATGCTGAAATTAGCACATATGAGACGTAATACATATATTAACATTCCTTGAAAAAAATTTATTGATCGGTTCAGGTTAACCCCGAAAAAATCTATTTCGAAACTCCAATTCCTATTTTGGGTCGGCCGTAACGAATACCTCCGCGTTGAACAACCCTCAATAACTTGCGGACCAATTTCCGTCCCACTATATAAGACACGCCAATGAATGCAGAATTTCATAACCAATCTATATATTCAAGTCGCATATGCACAGCAAACTTTTGCTCTTATCGTAAAACGGAAACTGATGCTAGATGTGCTTGCGAGTATTTAACAAATTGGCTATGCGGCCCGCGCTCGTTATTCTCTCAGTTATCCGACCCGCTGTAAAAAATGGTGACCCCTGACCTAGGCCAACGAGCCAGATGGTAGAATTTGAACTGTCGAATCTTATACCATACTTTGATATACAATCTATATTATAAATAATTCCTTTGAAACAATACTGTCTGCAATGTGATTCGTTCTAGAATTGTAGTACTCAGAAAAGCCCTTTATACTTCATAATACAGTATCATTGAATAAACAAACCTGTCAAATCTGATTCCTTCACTATCCTTATCAGCAATTCACACAATTCTGATGCCGATTTTCTATATTTAAACTATTGCTGGAAGAAGACAAGATACAGTATATTTAAATACTAAAATACATAACAGAGTTTTCTTAAGGATGCACTACTAATAGACCACTCACTACTTATACACCGCCGCTACGCAGCACGCTGTAATACTGTAATCTGTAATAAGTTTGTTAAAACGAGCCTAATAATTAGTTCTCATATGGTTGATCAAGCGTGGCGAAAACGGAAATAAGCCAGCCAACTTGGGCCAATGGTTCTCAAACTTTTTTAAGAAAATTGTGTAGCTGTCCCCTGATTTTTTTTCTATGTATAAAAGAACTGAACTTGGCTGATAAAAATCAACGGGCATTCAATATAATGTACTGCCCGAAAGCCTATGAGCAGTAATAACTGCCAAACTATCGATCGGTGTTTGACGTGGTAACAAACTAGCAAAAAATCAATAATCAAGTAGTCATTACGATTGTAATCAGCATGACGTCGAACTGTTTTGTTGTAAAAACTCTCCGTCAACGGAAAATCGATAAGAGTATATGAATAAAGTTCTGCTGTGGTCGACGCGCTGATCCAACTACGACTTTTCCTTATTAATCTGTAAAGGAAGAGTAAGAGGTAATAGATTTTTATCTCGGGTCATTTCTGGATGACTAATAACTTGTTCGAGCCATACCTTCGTAAAAACGAATTCATCAGGCTCGCCGTACTTTGGCTCAGGGTCAAATGGGTCGTAACCCAGGACGCTAAGCATTGGTGCTAATATCGGCATATCTATTTCGACGTCCAGAGGGATTTTACCAAACCAGCTGCTCAGTGCGTCGAGATACAGTGGTTTTTTGACTTGGTCAGTTGAATATTCAACCCTGAAATGTAGATACCATAAATAAATTTACCCTGTCACTGCCGGTCTTAGGGCATTTCGTGCTCTGAGTAGAGTATGCTGTACCTGGACCTTGTAAGTGTATCCGTACTAATATCAATATATTGGGAGGGCATTAAAAAAACATTCTATAGATCCCACATCCATATCTCATCTCTATATCAACTATTAGAACCAGTAAGTTTAACGATGTTAATAGTATTTTTTTTTTACTCACGAAGACAGCTTAGTTCCGTTAATATGTTTCTCGTGATGCAGAACAGATTCGACCCAAGGTATGCCAAGAAATTCAAATATTTTCTTCGTATTTTTTACCGGCTGTAACACTAATTGCTCATAATACATCGGGAGACAAACTTCAGGTCCGACTTGAAGACATTCTATATACATTTTTGATATCTGAGTATTCCAGTTCGCCAAAACATTCCTGAATACAATTTTGTTTTTCATTGCAAAAGAATAATCAATTGTAAGTATAATTAAGTAACGCATACTATAAATATAATACCTGTAGCTTGTTATGTCAAAACCAGCAATACCGACTTTTCTCGTGATTATCGAATGGGCAGATGCTCTTCCGTCTCGAAGCATGAGTATGAATTTGGAATTCGGGAAAAGACGATGAAGATAACTAAAGAATTAGGAAGGAGAACATTTTTAACCAAATTGTAAATGAAGTACTGTATTGTGATGGATTATTTTTCTGATGAAAACTTATAGCTTCTGGTACATTGTGCATTCTATATTTCCCCTCCACGTAGCATGGACATCTTTTCCCAGAATGGTAGATATCTAATAATATTGTATGTCTTTCTTCATAACTAGGATACAATCTAAAGTAATTGCCCGATGAAAAGGAAATTCCACATCGATCACCCATCATACATATAAACCAGTATATATACTTCAATGACACTTTCCGTAGAGTAGGATAAACTAGGAAGCCCTTATAATACTCCAACTTCAATAACAGATAAACTGCCAACCAATTGGAGTGGAAAGTTTATAGCTTCAGTGGAAGTGAAAAAAAATCCGATGAAGTGACATTCTGAGTTTTAGTAAACATTATGTGTATAGAAAGCTTATTAGAATTGAAGGTTTGTCTAGTTATTTACCCAGTGTACATCAACGTGTATGGATCCTTATTGCAGTAATATTCCGAAGGTGGACCGTGTTTGATGATAATTTCCAAAACAAATTGTGCCATGGCTTTATCGAGAGCTATCGGAATCACTCCAGCTTCGGTGAGAAACCTCCTCTCGTCCGGTGAACTTTGGAAACATACATAAAGTTTCTGTAAAAGGCATAGCTGTGATAATATCTTTCAACAACTGAAATTACATCTTACTCCAACCACAATTTCCTCTTATCCAACAGCAGCGGAATAACGTGTGTCTCTTGTCCGCAGCGTATGGAAGGATGAGCGTCCAGCATCGTACGCATAAGTGTGGTTCCGCTGCGTGGCATTCCACCAATGAACGTTAGAGAAAGATTAGCGTCCAACACCTTGGTACATAAAGAGACCGTCGTATCAGTTATGTGCAGAATTATAGTTTACACTTAAGTAATATATGTTCGCAAAATAAGTGACTTTATAAAGAAAGAAACAGCTAATTCTGATTTGCTGAGTTGAGACAATGTTTATTTATTCTCTAATCCAAAAATCAAAACCAGTCTAGAGGTATGCAATATCTCAACATGGCAATATTCTTACATCACTATAACTAAGTAATGTTTTCAATGTTCGTTAGCCAATGTAAGTCTTTCTAGAATGAAGCAGATAAAGTAGAATTACGTTTAACCTAAAATTAACTACGTCCAATATTCATTGTATACTCATGTGAATATACATCATATAAGCAAATACAATTCAATCTCGGTTATGTATTACCTCCACTAGAGGTTAAGGGGAATAGGTGAAGGGTCTTTAATCTGTATAACTCTACTGGTCCGGTGAAAAGCATTTACCCTTTATGTCCAATTTAGGTCCCGTTTCTTCAAACTAAGCTCTCGAATATGTAGCTACACTAAAATACTTTAGATTTAGACTTTAGACCATAGAAATACATAGATTCCACATTAGAAAGAATAAATCTGGCACACCTGTAAAGAGCTCGATCCTATTGGACGTCGCACGTTAACATCCTCCGGTATAAGACGGTGAGTTGTGTGACGAAATAATCCCGCGATCTTATAAGTGAAGAATATCGTAGATATCCAGATGCACAGTCCTCCTAGAATCCGCGTTGGTTTTCTTTGTCTTGTCATTCCGCAGTTCGCAGACAATCAGTCTTCACTGCTGTCACTCTGTTCGTTTCACAACTAATCCGCCTTACGAACTTGACCACAGCCGCGGCTGCTACGATGACGACTGTTCGGATGGTTTCTTTTATGGTTTACATGCTCGACAGCAAACGCTGAAAAAAAAACAAGCAGAACTCGTGACCAGAAGTGGCTCGAATGGCCCACTTCAATGCTAGGACAGGATTGAACTTTTACCAAATATATCGATTTCAAAACTGAGAGACCTAATGTTACGTCGTAATGAGCCGTTAGCCAATGGGACATTTGGTTAATATAAATATTAATGTGCGATGTTAAATTGACAAAAGGCACAGGAAATACGTAAATGGAAATCACGTACAGCAGAACCGCATTTGGGAATTCCATGTCATTGTCACAAATGAAATCATTACTAATTCAAGTGGTAATGTATAAATTATTCACATCTAAATCTCGTTGTCGATCTAGTCAACGCTATCTAATTGCATTAACGATTGTCCAGTACACAATTGAGAGCAACAGCGCAAATCATTAACCTTTTTTTGATGTACTGTACATTTGTCGTAACCAGGACGAGGTAACATAATAGAATTGTCGCGTATAACGATATCGTGTCTGAGTGGTTTTGGTATTATAGAAAATCCCGCTAATTTCCCATGACAGAGATAATTCGCTCACGCGCAGATGTTGAATATCGAATAATTAAATAATAAAAAAAAAAAATTGTTGTACACTCGAGTTACACTCGACTTGAGTAGCATAGGTGACGCAATTTGAGACTCGTCTAAAATTTCGAATCAAATGACGACGTTTGGAGAAATTACTGCTAACCATTTTTTACATGTGAGAAGGAAGAACCATTAGAGTTATCAACGTATCATAAATTGGGTACTGTAGGGCTTGATGCTGAAGTATCGACTACTCCTCGACTTGGTAGTTGCCTTTAACCACTGGGTCTCGACTTGAGAGTTGTACAAAAAGACTAAAATATTCACCATCAACATAGGTTAGGATCGAGTACTCGAAAATTGAATGCACCATTTGGTGGACAACCCCGCTACCCGTATGTGCTGGACTGCCTCGGCAAAATTGGATTTTTTTTCCAGCTATTGGGGGGATTTGTAAGCTTTGCATCATCTGTGCTGCATCATGGCTATGGCTGTGTGTTCGTAGTTTAGTTATTATGTATCATGTGGGATAATTTCAAACAATAAGCTTGTGGATTCAAAGAACAATAGTATATTGTTCTATTAACGTCTACTCACATGGCCACCTAAATACGGTATTTAGTACCAGTTCGAATAGGGCTTGAAAACATATATTCTTGCCTGCTTCGAAGCACAGATATTAATTTTTTATCATCAGTTCACAGTAGCGAACGTATATATAAAACCTTTAATGACTTTACATTTTCAATAAATATGGTACTTGCATCAAGGTTGAATTACTCATTAGGGCAAATATACACATGGACGAATTATGGGAATCAAGAGAAAAGGCGCACTCAAAAAATACTTGCAAGTCTTCAATCCATTACAAATTAACCATATGCCTTTGCAAAATGGAATGCGTTTGGGAAAGCATTCATATTGGATGTGGTTTGGTATGTGGTGACAGGTTCAATCACCACGACCCTACATTTAATATAATTTCGGAAGAACTAAGCTTAACATTTTGTTTCCGACGTTTACCAGGATTATATCGATTTGATTTTTACATTAAACTTTATTGTGGAAAGAACTACTACGACAGGCACCAAGAGAAGTCGAAGAAACTACGTACTACTATTGCTACGAAACTACAACTACTACGAAATACAATAAATTATAGGACATCCATTCTAATAAAGAAAAACGACTATGGTTTATCATCCCTAACATGCACATGAAATCAACCATTCTAATAGTTCTAATAGGCAATGTGAGTGTATTACTCTTTTCCCTACAGATAAACCTTCTTAATATAATAATAGGTACCAGGGATGAAGTTATAAATAATAACTAATGATGATAAGGTTGACAAATAGAATTTTTATTAAGGTTATTTAGGTGGAAGATATGGACAATCTGTTAAATGTCATAAAAGGTTTTAAAAATATAATTCTTAGGTGTAACTGTAAAATGGATTTACCGTTAAAGGGTTATGAGAAGATATGGGCCCACACCATAAATGTGCGATCTCTATATGGTATTCGTTATCGCGAGGTAAAATTGAGCATATGGCCGTCGATGCATTTTACAGTTTGATCATATCTTACGCTATATCCACCTAGTACAGCAAAATTATTTATTATCGTATATGGAGGACTTTATATATAATGAAAAAATATTTTGCCTGCTTCAGCAGGAACAAGCCTAGCCTATTGTAGGCGAATGCATCAAAATAATATGATATATAATAAATCAGAATGTTTGCTGTACAGTAACTACGTAAAAAGAGCCGTTTCAATTTATTTCGACGCCGCAGAGTCCTTTTGAAATATCTAGGTGGGAAAACACACAGTAAAATTGGAAAGTACAGTTGAATAAGATTTGAAGTTAGCAAATAATTTACCTTTCCCATGACAAATTCGTCTGGCTCTCCATACTTCGGTGTGGGGTTGTAAGGATCATATCCGAGCACTCCGAGCATGGGTGCTATCCTCGCCATATCTCTTTCGACGTCCTGAGGTATCTGACCAAACCAGCTGGTTAAAGCGTCCAAATACAGTGGTTTCTTTACTTGTTCGGTGGAGAACTCCGTACTAAAAATAAATATGCATAGCGTATCACAAATGAAATTTTAATCAGACGAAGCAGAAGAATACTTTTGCATATTAATGGCCTATCTCTTCCAGGTACAGTTAAAGCTTGTTTGCTACATATAAACATCAAAGCGAATAAATCACGGCAGTATGTTTGTGATTTGCCGTAGTGAATAATTGCAGTGGGCGGCTAGATTTGACGCTGGAGTAATTGAAGTCACCACTTTGTTAACAGTATGAATTTTACTATCGACTTCTAGCTAACTACTGACGGAAGCGACTTCGGGCCGAAAAATAAATATCTCTAGCTAGCCGGAATGTCGTCCTAACGGAGTCGAAGTTGAATACATGTATTTTGCCGGGACCAATGAAATGAGTTCAAGACATTCGGAATCCGATATCAAATTAACAGGCTGATTCTTATTTTGGTTTGCTAGAAGGATTTCATTGGATTTAATACGGAGATAGTGCAGATAGGATATCTTTGCTCAAGCATCATTCTGAGGTGCATCTGTATCCCCGTGCCTAATTTGTTAATGATCGGTTGAAATACTTTGATGTTGTTTCAAAAATTATTTTACAAGTAAACATATTTTTCAATTATTCATATCTAGGCTCCTGACATTCAAGCAATCCGCCTCTCCACTATTTCTCGGTATGATTGAGTTGCCCAGCAGTTTAAATACTTTACTTACGCTGAGAGTCTTGTTTCATTCATATGTTTTTCGTGATGCAGAACAGCTTCGTTCCAGGGAATGTCTAGGAAATCAAAAATGCGATGCGTATTGTACACCGGCTGCAAAACCAGTTGCTCGTAGTGGACGCATAGGCAGAATTTGGGTCCCGCATCCAAGCATTGCCTGTACATTTGTTCTATTTGTAAACTCCATTTCGACAACACATCTCTAAATACATAACATGAAAAATATTAGCAGTCTTACATATGCAATATAATATGAAAGTCACTTCTGTACCGGGAATGTTAAATGAGATGAGTTTATATAGTGGTGTGCATTTACCTATAACTTGTTATATCCATGCCACTTATAGTTACACCGCGAGTGACAACTGAATGCGCCGAAGCTCGTCCATCTCGCAACATCAGTATAAACTTTGCGTTTGGGAATACATCGTGTAGAAAACTGTAAAATGAGGTTCTGTATATTAAGTGCGAATGCCTGTTTGTCTATTGGTTTGATGTTCTTGAAAAATCTTCCCCCATTTCTCAAAGAACCTTCACGAATTTTCTACGGATATCTATATGCATTCCATAATAATGCATGAACAACGAAAATCCTGACCAGGGGGCTTGGTAGGGGATGAAATCAGGCTATAGCGGCGAAAAAAAGACTCTCGGTATATATACTACAGTGAAGGAGTGTCAAACTCAAATAGCACTTAGGGCCGCATAAGAAATTTCGAGTAGGATGGCGGGCCGCACCAACTAATCAAAGATACCTTCTTTGTAATAATAATCAATTATCAAACCAATACAGAGACCAGATGTGTACGCAAACATTAACTACGTAGTTACGTAGGTCTACATATGTAGGCATGTGAAAATCCAGTGTCTATGGGTCGCATTGCTCATATACATGTCGCAAATACGAGTATAATATACGAGTCGAATATATGTTCATAATGTGTTGACAACAATGTCATAATGTTACGCAAGTTCAAAAACGCAACTTTGTAGCATGCGGTCTTAGTCCTGGTGACTAGATAACTCTCTTTAATAAGATGCTAGTTCCGAAATTACTATTGTTAAGTCAAAAGACCATTTTGTTACTGTGACTGTGGTCGATATTGTTGTGTGGGCCGCACTCGAAGTCTTCGAGGGCCGCATGCGGCCCGCGGGCGGCGTGTTCGACAACCCTGTGTCGTGACGACACACCCGTTATAACAAGGCTCGATATAGCGGAATCGATCATAGCACAGTTGTACAAAAAAGAGATACTTCCTATTTCGTTTCGGAAGGTTGGGCATCTATGCTAGCCTAATTATAAAATGAAGATTGCATTCTACTCACTTCACATACATCAGCTCATAAGGGTCTTTGTCGCAATAGTACTTCGATTTTTTCCCGTGATTTATGATTATTTCTAATATGAACTGCGAAACGGCTTCATCGAGCGCCTTTGGCAGTACACCTGCCTCCTCCAGTCTTCTTCTTTCAAAGGGTGACCTAGGAACAAACGAAAGAACTCAATTCGATTCCAGTTAGTAAGGAAAGCCCGACAGTGGCTGGGAGCCACAGTCGTGTCCACATGGTATGGATAGTTTGATTAACCTTAGGATAGAAATGTTGATGACCAGGTATAAATCGTAAACTCGTGGATAGGAATATATATTGCACGAATATAGTGCACTCTGTGAACGACCGTAAAAAGGAATTACCTTACGGCTGGAGTGATTTTTCTCTTTCTTTTTCACTACATTCACAGTATATTATCAGGATCTGGGATAGGTCCCCGTTTATAACCAATATCATGAATACCAAGAGGGCCAAAAAACCTCAATGCCACTTTCAAATTATAGCATAATTTTGAAATCTTCTGAAGAAGAGATAGGTATACAATAATATAGGTAGGACGTACACTCGGGGTTTAAGATCTGAGTGGGTGGCTGGAAACCGATTGTATCCGGAAGGATATGGATGTTAGATTATACTAACCGTAGCCATTGCGACCGTTGTTCCAATATGGAAGGGATCACCCTAGTTTCCTGGCCGCAGCGAATGTCTGGATGAGCGTCGAGCATCGTTCGCATGAGAGTTGTTCCGCTTCTGGGCATTCCTCCGACGAACGTCAGGGAAAGGTTCCTGTCCCGTACGCCCATATTCTGTAGATAGAATGTTTGAGTTCAGTACATAGTCTCTTGAGTAATTATTTCATTAATGATTTTGCCAGGGCCAATCAAATTAATTTGAGCTGAGCGTTGTCAAAGCAACGAGCTTTCAACGTAGTGACAAGGTGAAACGCAAATCCAGTCTCTGTTACTTTGTGGAGGAAACTCATTCTCACAAATAATTCTAAAATCAAAACAGCTCATTGCATTGCAATTTTGTCAGACCGATGTAAACCAATCTGAGAACTTGATGCCAACTTCAATTAGGGTGCGTGTTATTCGCAGACCAGGGTTCCACTGCATTCTTTTTTAACTAAAACGACTGAAAATGGATACAAAATGCAAGCCTGTAACCCTACGAGGTAGCTGCCTTTTCGCTGTTGGTAGCACAGTTCCTGTATGTAACAGCCCCAAATCTAGGCCGTGAACCCTGAAATACATCGTGAACTATTCTGCGTTATTGCATAAATACGAAAAGAATTTACCCTTGAATCAGTTATCATTTCATCTTCTGTACGTATCAATTCTCTTGTCTTTCTATCAAGATGAGACTCCTGTTGGTTTTCTGTCGTTTGTCGTGCTGCCATAAGAGATAAGGCTATGGTGCCAGCCCACAAAAAGGCAATTAATATTCTCGATCGTGTTTGATACGACATCCTTTCATATTCAATTTTCTGTCATCCACCTCAACGTATTCTTTATTTATATAGAGTAGAGACCTGAATCAAATTGAGAACCTGTATTTTTTATTATTTCACTCCTACTTTGTGACCTCTAAATCGTCGATTAATTAATTACTTCCAATACACGAAAGCCTGATTCAATTTCATAGTGGTGCTCTAACCCAACACTGTATAAGCAATCGGATGAGCGCTGTCTATTCTAACTGCTCGCGGATGTTAAGGTAGGTGCTTAATACTGCATTATGAGTGGCGACCGATAGCTCTCCATATTTCAAAGTACTGCTGCTGGCTTCAACTCAAGCCATCGATTTTTCTAGTGTCGCAATAGGATGCTGAAATTTCTACTTTATTTAACCAGGTTTATGACAGAAATGACTAACTAGGCGAGAGCACTCTCACTTGTACTCCTGGACAATATCTCTATTTGCTCTATATTCAGAAAATTCGTTCTTTATACTTAGACTTATGGTCGGATCTAGTCGATTATCCGTCAGTTTCTGTACGGTTAGCAGGATATAAACGGAGACAGATGTGCTTACTCCGTCTGTCAATCTCTATGATTTCAAGTTCATGAAGTATTACCATCTGTTTAATTTTGAGAGCTATTAACATTCGTTCCACTTATGTTATATAACAGATAGAAAGAAATTATGAAGTTCATAAACACAGATCTACAATAATGTGTACATGAAATCTGATTGAGAATTTGGAGTCGATCTAAATTTGTAAAATATCATTTGAAACAAATTGAAAACGGATTTAGCCAGCTCCAAATAAATAACGGGCTCTTCAGGCACATATCAAAACTATCAGCGGCATTGGGGATAACTTAGTGATGACATGGTGATGCATACGCGGTAACTGGATAGAGATTAGTTTCTAGAATATAACTAAAACAATGATTTATCACTACCATTATTCGAACGAAGTTTCAGATTTCTAAATAATAAATAAATGAAGTACCTACAGTACAGTAGAGAACATAGAGTACAAACTAAAATAGGTACTAGTCAGGAACAGAGAGGACAAGACAAATTGCTCATTAATCTCGAAAAAACGGGAGGTTAATATTCATGACGCCACATACATGAAGCAGGGAAAAGTCCACATATTTCCTGTGTATACCCTGAGCCTTAACTACCGATACACATAGTATTCCACTTCAATTGAAAAGTGCTCGATCGATTCAGCTCATACTTTAATAATAATAAATAACGAAAAAGAGACGATTAGATACTTAACCACCCGTATACTTAATACCTCTGAATATTTTTTACCCCGTAAAAATATGGCTCGCATGGACTGTTGTACTTCTTTGTATATGTTGATATTATGGGTGTCAGAGGGTACCCGACCGACGTTGCTCTATCCGAGAAAAACGGCTACCTGGGTAGTAAGTAGGGTGATGGAAATGCTAATATATTGGCGTGTACATTCTAGTCTAGACTATTTCATATGAATACACTATTTGTAGCGATATATATGCCTGTACAGATGAAGAAATAATGAATGTAAATTTGAATAACCAAAAAAGTTAAAATCCAGCTTGTCTAGAAACAACACAGAGCAACCCAGACAAAAGATTTCAAGTAACTGCGCCAAATATAGTCGCAGAAGAGCAACTGGATAAGAGACGGAAATCACTTTATTTTGCCTTTGCCTTCTTTGAAATCTGTTTGTAAGTTAAGAGGTTTAGTCTAAGGACAATTCTTTAATACTTCAAGAATAGTTAGCTATCAGTTAAAAATGTGGAACGAATACGCAATACCTTTGATAACACAAAATCATCAGGTTCGCCATACTTAGGACAACGATCGTAAGGGTCATAGCCAAGAACTTTGAGCATTGGTGCTATCCTCGACATTTCCCTTTCAACATCATAAGGAATTTTTCCGAACCAACTTGTCAAAGCGTCGAGATATAAAGGTTTCTTTACCTGATCGGTTGATCGTTCCGTACTGAATGTAAGATGGAAAATGGAGATATAAATCTATACGACGAAGGTCCCTCAAACCGCCAACCCCAGAAACAACATTCAATTCTATAAAGTTAGAAATGAGGGATGAAAATTCATTCTTGGTCATCTCACTGCAAGTATATGTAGGAATTCGCAAAGAATTTTCCAGAGGTAGCCAAATGAAAATACAATTTGTATATATAAATATCTGTGGGTTGAATTGTAGCGTTCAGTTTTTTTTCGGAATAAATCAAAGTCCATATCTATTCACACTGACTATGTAGCAATAGGCACAGGATATTTAGGTAGTACAAAATGATTACCAGCAGTTGGGTACGTACGAAATAATTCTACTATTAAGAAAATTTCATGCTTCATATGAAACGTCAGTAGTATTCATGCGACCAAACGGCAAAGTTCATTTGAGTGGATAGAATAATAGGATGCCCTGTGATACTGACTGGTCATAAGGGCATTTCGACAATGGCACATTACACTAACTCCCTGAACAACTCAGTATCTCTAGTTTCACAAATTTACTCTAACATATATATAGAAAACTTACTTAGATAGCGCTGTTTCATTCAAATGTTGTTCGTGATGTAATACAGCTTCGCACCAGGGAATATCGAGGAAGTCGAATATTCGATGAGTGTTGAACACAGGCTGCAAAACCAATTGCTCGTAGTGAACCATCAGGCAGATTTCAGGACCCTCTGTAAGGCACTGCTGATACATTCCGACAATTCTGTTATTCCATTTGCTCAGTACATCCCTGTAGGTTGAAAGCAATAGGATTATTACTTAGAATAATATCCCAGTTCAGTAGCGTGTTCAATCAAGCATTGATTATAAAATGCTTTTACAATTACTGTAAAAGTAATCAAAATTCGCGGTTGATTAATTGGTTTACCTCAACAATCATCGGCTGATAATGTTTCAGCCACTCACTATAGTTCCCAATCACAAAGTAATTTTACTCATAATAATTGAAGAAGCGATTCAGGCCGCTGTATATTAATGCGGGCTGAGCTTAAGGAAGGTCGGGGACCCCGGGCTGTTGTAATCAAAGATAATTTACCTGTAACTTGTAATGTCGGTGCCACCTATTGTTACACCGCGACTCACAGCCGAATGGGCTACTGCTCTACCGTCTCTGATCATCAAAATAAACTTTGCGTGTGGAAAGAGAGTGTGGAGGTATCTAAAAGCGCAAAAAGTAGTATCTTCGCAGAGTAAGGTTTGGTAAACTGCCCACGGAAAATATCCATCCTAAGCTATGAGTATGTATAGATGCAGTAATTCGACAATCACACTTTCAATGAGAACTGAATTTAAAAGGGCAAAAGTTGGCATCTACAAACACATTAACACAATTGGTTACACACATCGTAAGGTTAAGGGTATTCACTTTACTGGTTAATTGTAGGCTATAGTACGTAAAACAAATAATGACGCTCACGAAATGTGCTTCAAATTGTAAGGGTCTTTGTCGCAGTAAATTTTAGCTTCTTTGCCATGGTGAATAATGATTTTCACTATGAACTGCGCCATTGCGTCATCAAGTGCATTAGGTAGAACACCAGCTTCCTCCAATCTCTTCTTGTCGATGGGTGTCCTGCGAGAACGGGTTCAACATGAGAATAGTTTATTTTGATTTCATTCTCGCGAGGGGATGTGCGAGATAGCCAGGATCGAACTGAATTAACTATAAGATAACCTACCCTATCCATTCAATTCTTTTTTCAAGTAGATGAGGGATGACCCTCGTTTCTTGTCCGCACCGTATATCCGGATGCGCATCCAGCATTGTTCGCATGAGAGTCGTTCCACTCCTTGGCATTCCTCCGACGAATATGAGTGACATATTTCTGTAGTGGGTTGTCTGATCCTAATAAAAAAAATATTGCATTTTTATTATTCATAAGCAGTATACAGGACGGTAAGAAAGTGAAGGTCAATATATTTGCAATATAGGAAACATATTCCAGCACATAGTCACCATACACAAAATATCTTAATTCTAAACTTCAAATATTTGATCATAGAAAGTATAAGACGAAAATAATATTCCGTCGTAATAGGCAAGGATACATTTGTATATATCATTTCGATGAAATGGGAAACAACTGTATCCAGCACAACAACCCGAGGGGATATGGAATAAATCGGGTGCCCTAGCTTAAAGCGAGAAGTGGGTGTCTACATTAACATGTATTCTCAAGAGTTATATATACGGTGCATCTGAATTAGTACGTGAAGAAATTTACGTGTGGGAACGTTGGCTTCTCCTTGTGCATAATATTATCAATGCTAATTATTCAGCCGAATGAAAAGAACATTATCAGTTTGGTATTGTCAATAAGATCCTTGAACTTGAGACTCAAAGAAAGAGTTGCATTGTATAATTTTCTTCTTCCTGAAACATATTTCTTATTCTACCACGCGACCACGATCAAGACGTCAGTGAAATGTGGGAGCTACAGTATGCATAAAGTACTAAGTATCACTACCCGACTTTTAAAATGGATGAAATGAAACCTTGTACCTTTGCTGTGGAAACAGTTATATTTTCACGATATTTCAATTCTTGCTCTCGTGTCTTGAGTAAGTGCAATGAATCTGTGCTGCGAATGACTGATTCCTGGGCGACCATAAAAGTAAGAATAACCGTAAACAACCATAAAAGGCCGACCAGCAATCTCGACTTCTGGCAAAACTTTCTGTTTGGAATCATCCTAAAGATTTGAACTTGCAGATCGTGCACTTGCTGTGTAGTTTCTTTTTAGTAGAAAACGGGAGAATTGAATTTATTTAATATCAGCTGTACATACTTTTGAAATTAGTTTTACAGATCTATCGCCTATTTCTGTTCTTCTATCTGATAAAAAAAGCTCTTATCTGTAGTAGTAAGTATTCATACACTCTGTTTCGTGCATCAAAAAATAGCTGACGGATAGACACTCGAAAACGTCTATGAATATGACTGGGTATTGATTTTTTTCTTGTTCAAACATTCATCTCGAGAGATCTGTTTTAATATAAAGTGATGGGAATATATGTCAAAGAATCTATAACAGAACTTTATTAATAATCCTTTTAATAGCTGAGATGTTATCCTCGTTTATATTTTCTGTCAACCAAATTAGATCAGTAATATGTCATGATAAAGGACTGTAACTCTATAGTTACGCGAGCCTAATATTTCTCTGGTGGGTATATGACAGATAGGTGATGTTTTATGGTTTTTAAGGTGGGAGTTTGGTGCCGTAGGGTATGGGAACACCTTTGTAAAGGTCCTTAATAAGTCGTACATTTCCTCAGATAAACTACTACTAATGGATAATGGGTCGACTTGGTAGATGAAAAAAAGATGCCCGATCCGGCGGCCTCTACCACTATCTACTAAAAAGAACTACGGAACTGCTGTTCGGCACACTACATTGGAGGACGATCGGGTTCCTATTCAGCTGTTATACCAGATGTTGCTCCTGCAGTATTTAGAGGGAAACGTGCAATCTCTTGAGCAAAGCTCACAATCTATTTGTAGATGCCTGCATAAAAGAACACGTCGATGTTGTGATATAAAACACCGGTATTTTGTAAATAATTACTAGGGTAAAAACTTGATGTTTACTTACCTTACTTAAAATGAAATCGTCCGGTTCGCCATATTTCGGTATTGGATCGTAAGGATCGTAGCCCAATATTCTTAACATAGGAGCAATCCAAGGAATATCACGTTCTACATCAGGCGGTATGTGACCGAACCATTTAGTCAAGGGTTTCATGTACCACGGTGTCTGGAATCCTTCAGGTGAAACTTCAATACTGTACAAAAGAAATTAGGGAAATGTAAATAAGGTTGATTGAAAAATTGATGTATGTATGTATGTACTGATAGAAACATATCTAGTGAGATAATTCAAAGGCATTGTAAAGGGTTAGCGGTTAAAGGAGGCGATATCCGAGTTAATTTCATGATAATGCAATACAGAAAACGCTCACAATTGCGGAACAGTTTCATTACTACGTTGGTAATAATTCAAGACGTCTTCGCTCCACGGTATTTCCAGAAATTCGAATATACGGCGAGTGTTATAGAGTGGCTGTAGAACCAGATGCTCGTAATGTACTGGAAGACATACTTTTTCACCGACCTCGAGACATTGTTTGTACATATCGACCATCTGCTCGTTCCAGCTCTTCAAAATATCTCTAAAAACAGTTCGAATGGATTGGACATTACTCTGCAGCGCCGCCGTCCAGTGGGCGACGAATAGATGTTTTGAGGTCACCCACAGCTTCAAATTCTTATATTTATATATTTACGTATTATAATGCGCACATATATTTTTTATAAAAGTCACACAGCAAGTAAATGAAAATTGAGGCCTATAAAACGCATGTACGGAATACCAAGATTATAAATTATAAATATTTCACTCACCTATAGCTGAAACTGGTCGTCTCAATTCCCGGCAGGCTTCCCTTGTGAGTGAGTATGGAGTGAGTTGTTGCCCGTCCGTCACGAAGCATCAATATGAATTTTCCTTTCGGGAAGAGTGTATGAAGGTAACTGCGGGTAAAGGATATAATAAGCAATTAGTAAATGTTTTTTTATAAAGTATTCTAAAAATCCTTTCGGGGAGGATGAATATCACCAGAGATAAAGCGGATAAATATATTTCACCTAATGTGTATTAGATTCAGTGGATCTTGGTTGCAGTAATATTTTGCTCTTGTGTCCTGGTGCAATATCACTTCCAGAATGAATTGAGCGATGGCATCGTCCAACACGTTCGAAAGAACTCCAGCTTTCTCCAGTCGCACGCGATTTTTCACCGTTCTGGAAACGTTGATGGCAACGAGTTATTAGATTATTACCTTCACAGACTTCTGTATGTTTTTGCCTTGAGTCCACAACAAGATAATTACGGGATATTTCAAGCTTTACGCATAATTATAGTACTATCCACTTTGGGAAGGTTTAAAATAGATGTGCGCTTATAATTGATGCATGAGAACATATTAGGTGGCTCATCATAACTAAGAGATTAGAAGATAATCACTTAATTAATGNTGAATTAATGAAAGCGAACAAGCAACAGGTAAACATTGTAGTAATGTACCAACTAGCTGCAAGATTGAATGAATTATCAGCGGTAGTACAACCAAGTAGCAAATTGGATTCTGATTATAATCCAGCCCATAGATAATATAGGTATGGGTATATCGATTCTCTTATACTTGCAATACTCACCCAAGCCACCGATGTTTTTTTATAGCAAGCACTGTTGGTATGACACGAGTTTCGTGACCACATCGGATGTCTGGATGTGCGTTGAGTATGCTTCGCATGAGACTTGATCCACTCCGAGGCATTCCACCGATGAACGTGATGGCCAGATTCCGGTCCTGCTCTTTGATTCTCTGTAACAAGAAAAATAAAGAGTCATAGTGAGTTTAGTTTAAGTAATTCACAAAATGAAAAACATACCTTCGCAGATAAGACTGAATCATTATTCTCGTAGGTGTCGTTTTCTTGTCTCTTTTTGGGTTTTATCGTTCGTTGAACAGAAAGAAATGTCAATACTATGGAAAAAATCCAAAAGAAGGCAACAACTCTTTTGGACTTTATTTCGTGAGTAGGAGTCAACGTGCTCATAGCTTGGGAACGCGATTATAATTAGACGTAAAATACGAAATTCTAGTTGATGGTATACAGAAGGGTGCTGTTGAAATAACTCGCAGAATAGCGAACTGTACACCAACTGCAAATATTATAATTTTAGCGAATACGCTCATTTCTCAGAATATATATCTTCACTTATACGACTTGAGTTTAGATTTAGGGCAGTCAGGAGAAAGGGTGATCTAAACGTCATAGGAATGCTCACTCGATTCAAGGACTAACTCAGCTAAGTAGTCAAATAAATAGTTGTGCTGATTTGATTATTGCAATTATTGAAATATATAATAGCAAAAAAAACATTTCTGCCTAGAATAGTTGCTACTAAACAATTGCACGGACAAATGAAGTCATAAAGTACAGTACAGTAATCATACATGGAAAACTTGAACCTATAGGCCCTAAGCCAATTTTTTAATGAACTCAAATCAAGCAGAAACTAAGAATGGGAGTATAGGGCCATTTCAAAGTACTTATTAATTCAAGTGCGTGTAATCGCACAGTAGATATCGATTTTACTTCACTACGAAACAGTAGTGTTCTTACAAAAAGAAAATTGACAACAGTCTGGGAAAAATCAACATTTGTACGCATTTTAAGGAAAGATGAACTGCTACAGTAGAATTCAGCATACTGAAATTCCGTTACGAACGAGTTGTGCTTAATTGAAGACGACGAAACAATAAACATATGCATCAAATGGACAACACATTCGTTTAAACGGACGGAATAGATTGGAGTCGCATCATGTGATTGGTCTGTTTCGTAACGGCACTGGTCTCCCTTACATTGCTATTACCTATTTTTCTTTTGGGGCAAAGAAATTTCTTGGTGGCCTGGCGAATTGAGCTGTTGAAAAGAAAAGGATAGTCTATTAAGAGTGATCGGATTTAAGTACAATTCATTTGGTGAAAGGACCGAACACTAATTTTGAATTGGTCAAATAATAAACAACTATGCAGGACAGACAAGAATAAATAAAGTTGATCTTCCTGTGCTATTAACTTCTAGATCCATTGAAAAATAACATTCCAGAAATAAAATAAAT
>QXVX01003624.1:0-41374 GCA_013436065.1 Halocynthia aurantium
AGGATTACTATATAACATCGTGTTACATAATTGTATATAGAATTCGAACAATACTTTAGTAATAACTGGTCTAAGGCTTAATAATTTATTAATAATTTACTCTTTTGCAGATGCAACGGAAACATTTCATGTACGCTGATGGTTGGCCCAAAAACATTCCCAGACCCTTGTCCAGGCACCAAGAAGTATCTCAACGTCATGTATGAATGCGTGCCATTTAGTAAGTACCTTTAAACTGTTTTAGTGTTATCGTTTTCTAGATTAGCCAGAGATTTTATAGTAGATTTCTATGTGAACACTTGCGTCGCTAGAGTGCTAGATCCAGTTAACGATTAGCATGACCAGAGAACTACTTGTAGATAAAAATCTTTACTCGTTAAACTAAAGTTATTTATGGAAATCATGACATTGGCAGGGATTACTGTGGCCTTACTACACCGTATCTATTCGCTGATATTGCGAAAAATGTTTTCCACCTCAAATTAAAAAGGAAAAGGGAAGAGTGGTAAAAAATATATTTTTAGTGAAAATGACTCTCTTATAAATGACGAATACAGACAAGGCATATATTATTATATTAAATGTTGGTGAAATTATGAAAGTAAAATGCTCAGGCCTACAAATATATAACTTACCACGTACAGTATGTAGTATGTCTATATAAAATACCAGGAGACTCGTATATCCCAGGTTAGTTAACATTTACCTCAAAGTCAACAATCAATGTATGCAGCTAACCAATTACTCAGGTGTATTGTGTACTGTAAACTGTTTAACTATCCAAGTTTTCTGCTGTTCTTTTGCATTTTTTGTAGTTGTTTTGTGATGTTACAGTATTGTTTAATTTAGCTTACAAGTTGTTGTGTAGTAGTTTAGTGGTAGAGTATTTTTACTTACTAGAATAGTAATTGTACTAGAATATGGCAGCGTTACAAAACCTTCAATTTCAGTCGAAAATTTGCTGAATTAGAAAGTCACATATGGCGTTCGTTGTTGTTCGGTCGAAATAAATTAGTGAATAAATTATCCGCTCCAATTGAAATAGCCAAATGACTTGTTAGACTGTTACACGGAAGAACGAATGCCGTTAATTATTTCGACACGGGTGCGACAAATCTGTCGTTGATTTCAATTTGCGCTGCAATCATGCGAACGACTGGAAAAACCATGTCACCTATTGCAATAGTTTTGTTGTTCGCAAATCGAGTTCCGGTGAATTTGCTGCGCTCGATAAATGCAATCAACAGTCACGTCTCATCCGATTGTCGTTGTAGGTCACGGACTATTTTTTGTTTCCGTTTGGTAAATCCAATGGTGAAAACTGAAGTGAAAAGCACTGCCACAATGTAATTAGTGGGGAATAACGGATTACCGATGTGATTTAGGGACATGCCGGCTAATGTAATAACCAAAACAATATTGATCCATATATTAAAAACAGGCAGTGTCGTATCTGAGGTATTGCATGTAAAGTTCATGTCCTGCCGTTACATGAAGGGGCAACACTGAAACTGAGTTTGAGTACATCATAAATAAATTTTCATCAATGAAAGTAGGGAATATCATGTTGTAATTTCATGCAATGCCCTTATTTGTTAATTAAAATGGGAACGAACTTGATTCAGATTCTTGAACAGGGGCGAAATGCTTGCCATGGGCAATTCTTGGGAATCGAATCTCAAACTGGATATCAAAGGATTTTTTTAATTGTATCATCGACTTAGTCTCAAACAATTGTATAATGGAGAATAGAATAATTCCCTAGCGTCCAGTCAGAGTTGTTGTATTGCTGTGTACTGTTGTATTGTAAAGTTTTACTTGTATAGTTTGTTTGTCTCGTTTTAATACCCAACTGGGACGTGGTATACGGTTGCTCGCTTATTTTTCCCAAAAAATATCAGCATCGCTTTTCATCAAGCTACCCAGAAAAGTGTTACGCAAATTCTAGATCTTACTCTTAATCATTAAACTTGCAAAATCTCGCTTCGCTCGCTACAGCGAAAATGATTTCACACGAAAATTGCTAAATTGCAGACAACAATTTACAAAATTCAAATTCAAGTTTGGTTGTTTGAACTAAATCTCAGTTTACCAAGATGTTGTTAGGCTACAGATCGTTACACTTGTTTTGTCATGCCTGGTATGAATTCTGTAATCCCTCACTCCGGTTACCCACCTTTCGTTACCACCTTGCTCACGCTCGTAATTTAGACGCCACCATTGCCCCCAGAGGGTTAAGATATCGAATGGACTTAATACGTCACCATCTGGCCTCGCGCTGGGGCAGTTATCGGCCATTTCCGCCTTAAAGAGTACTAAGTAAATTCTAGCGTCTGGCAAACACGCAGAGAAGGTGATAATGTTGTCAACAGAATTAGCTGCATACCGCGATGCCCTTTAGACAGGTAGCAGTGATACCTTCGTACTTTGCAGTTACCTAAATAACAACAAGCTTGTGCTGAAAATTATGTGGGGATCACTGATCAGGTGACATAGATTATTATTCTAAAACAAACAGCAAATTATTTCGTCAATTTCGTGAATTGACCTGAATCTAGTCTCCAGATAAAGTATCAAAGTACCTTGTGAGATCATTTGTAGAATTCCTTTTCGGTATTTGCTTTCCCATGGATTGCATTTTTCATACTATTTATTTTATTTGACGAATCCCATCCGCTTTTAACACCTTATTGAGGGCACTGCAATTTTCTAATCGTGTTCTTTTTGTGATGTATGCCGAAAGGTCAACTGCGCCTTGAATATACGTAATAGTTTTGTGTACAAAATGGCGGACTACTGAGGTACATTTGGCATATATTGTAAGGCATATGGTTGATATCTATACGCGTATCATTTCTAATTTATGTTTGTCAATTGGACATAAATGGTCCGGATAAATTATATTTACCTATGGTTTTATGTCTTTCACTAACTCCCGTATTTCTGTTTCCTAGAAAAATTATGCTCTGAAGGGTAATACGGATTATGGGTAGGAGTTATGACAATCGTGCATTTCTTCTATATACCGATGTTAAATACGTTTCGCATTATTTAACCGGAATGTATACTGAATAGTTTTCCCAGACATAACAAACCTCAGTACAATATTTGTAACGGAACAAACCGGTGACTCGTCCGGAAACGAAATGTTGTCTGTAAAGTCAATAGGCATTCTAGTAACGAAATATTATATTGTATATTCTTGCAAATCGGAGCAAAAACGCGAAAGTGTCTAGTTGTAATCTAGAATTACGAGAATTCACATACCACAGTTTATTTTTACCGTGGTAGAAAGCCGATAGGTTTAATTCTAGCATGGCGAAGTCTGCACGAGAACATAAAGAACAGTGTCAGGGATAAATCCTCGCCCTGTGATTCACCTTGTAGTCGATTGACGTTTTTTAACAATAGCCGTTCAATTACACAAAAAACGCATTAGAATTGCTTCATAAATAATACATTATACAAACGTGCCGCTCTAATGCAATAATTCTTGAAAATTGCACTTGGCTCGGTCGACTTTGAAACCGATACGGCTGTGGATGCCTGATAGAAAGATTGGGTAGTAGTATTGTCTAAGAAAAATATAGGGTTCGGCTTCGTTCCAGTATTCGTAAAATAATGATCAGAAAAAGTTGAACAGTACACTGTGACAGGTAAATTAAAGGAATTATTCTGATGCGTACACAGAATCATCCTAATAATAAGCATATACCATACTGTCCATACATAATATTATCACTCTACGGAATTCGCTATCAGATATATTGTTTTATAGCTATTCAATACTTTATTGTACATAACGATATTCTCTGTTTTGAAAAAGCTATATTTCATTGAAATCACTTGAACCATTGCGATCCCAAATATGAGGTAAAAATGCGCCGTGCAAACACAGACGTACAGAACCGCCACAGTCTGGTTCTTTCTCCGTAGATAACCCGTTCGCCTAATGTTCTATATCGAGTTTTGCTAGCGAATATCTTTTATGTTTTTAACCCACGCTTTGCTGCTCCCAAACGGTCGCTCAACGTTGTTTCCGATCTCAATCGCTTTGCCAGCGAACTGTAGCAAAACGCGGCGATCAAGATAATAATGATGACTCAAATTGTTTCCCTTTGCCTTATGAATACAAATAAATGAGCTTTGAAATAACTTGGAAACGTGCAATGCTATTCATAAGATGTTTGGAAGGATAACAAACGAGGTGTCCGACCGAAATGATTTATTCGCAGTTGCTTTCAGAGAATTTGGCTTAAGTTTCAAAAATACATTGTAAGACCTTGCAGTTGGAAGGGGTTATAGCAGTCAGATTTAACGAGGGGCGACTATATTTGCTATCTCCAGAGATGCCAGTCCGTTCAATCTCCGGCATTTATTGAT
Organism: Halocynthia aurantium; assembly: GCA_013436065.1. Taxonomy (NCBI): domain Eukaryota; kingdom Metazoa; phylum Chordata; class Ascidiacea; order Stolidobranchia; family Pyuridae; genus Halocynthia; species Halocynthia aurantium. Next base: position 4,384 of record QXVX01003624.1, read on the forward strand.
GTAATTATTCCCTACTCCCATCGCCGGCATTCGTATTCGAACATATGATTAGTTATTTACGTTTCTGCTATCAATTTTTTTATCTCGCTGGATTGCCGATTTTTGTTTGCATTCGATCGGTGAAAATTTAGCCTTTTTTTCAGCTTTTATAGCAGTTTCCAAACGTTTGGAAACTGTAGGAGGTCGATACGCGATAGCTCACAGACACTCACGCTGTTTTATTACATTATACAACGCTAGTCAGATGTGCTAATCCAATTTAAAACACGCGAGCGATACGAGCTTCGTTATCCGGTAAGGAGTATTCATTAGTTTTTATGTCAGTCGAATATGCTCATTACTGACTTCGGATATTATTAAAAGAATGATTCTAGATGTAATATCGAGTATTGTAATCAGGTATCAGATTATGGTGATTTAATTTGTACTCCCTATATTTTTCTCGACCGGTTCCCCAATCTACAATATATATATCCATACGTCGCTTTAGTTTTTATTTGGGTAAATAAAATACTAGTTAATAAACTGACATGATATTATTTTTGTATATCATTAATAACCATGTTCCATGCTACACTTGAATTATTGAAGATTTCAATATAAAAATTATGTTTGTCCGGGAAAATGATTCTCCGAATCCAAGGTTACTTTAAGAGTGATATTTATTGAAACAATTTCTTAAACTAAATGCTAATATTACCTAAGTAAATTTGATTCATGATGAGGTCTATCTAATATAGATCCACATTGTACAGAATACATCCACAGCTTAGAGAGATCGTTCCCTGAAAAATCCTAACAATTCTTTCTCTGATTTAAATTAGTTAGATTTCTGATTCCTTTCCTTGTAGCCCCAGTTTGCGAATCACAGTACTAGTATAATAAATGATATGATCCTTCGGTAAAGTAAAATCCACAAACTCATCTTTGCACCTTTGAAAACAATTCTCGCACTTGACATCGAATTTGACTCGAATTAATTCTCTTTATTCGTTCGCATATCACTCGTCTGTCACTGTATGGGAATGTACGAGTGGTACGACCACACATATGCACGGTCGCTACGGTTATATGGTAATAAGCGGAGGCCAAGTGAAAACGAGGGATGGTTCATTTCGTCAGACGCCATAATACAGAATAGTGCGTGCAAGACGCTCCACTTGAAAAGACGCTTGACAAATCTCCGATATTATTATGCAAGAATGTGTGTACATTAAAAAATATTTATTTACTCAATCGCTTGGATATCTGAGTTTTGTTGGTTGTTGGCCTTCTCCCGGGTATCTCAAACTCAAGTCGATATTGGTGTTTGCCCTTGTAGTGAGTTTTCGGCTCATTCGCACATTAGGCATCTATTTGCACCTCATTAGGTCGATGTTTGTAGAAATATTCTGCTGGAACAAAGAACAAATACATAGTATTTTCCCGAATATGTTCAAGCTAGTTTCACGGGTCGCCGCAGTTCGTGATCGCACGCTGCTGTAGTCAGCCACTGCTGACAAACCAATCGTTAAAATAGAAGGTAGCACTGTGTGTACGATGATTTATGTAAAATCCAGCTTTTCTCAGGCTAGTGGTAATGTTAGGTAGTTAAATATTGAATCCATTTTGGTATTTTCACGAATTCAGGATGTCAGACAAGGTTTTTCATTTGGAGTATTTATGAAGGAGACCACTGGTACTGTACCACTGTACTGGTATACCATGTATGGCGTACCTACGGAAATATCGCCTATGGCAAGCACTGAAATCCCTGTCCAAACATCTCACGTCCATAATACTATTAATGGGACACCTCTGCTTAATTTTCTGTGCAATTTATGCTTCATTATTATATTTACTAGCATGCACTTGTTATAATAGATTTTATCTACCATGAAGATATGCAATGCAATAAATAGCACTGCATTAAAATATGTACTAAGCGATTTTTGATGTTAGGGGACGGGAGTTCACTTATTTGACCCCGATCGGTATCAATCAGATAGAAGTCGGACATGGTTCAAATCCGACAGAGTTCGTCATTCATAAATAAGTTAGTGGTGAAAATATCGCATTACATTGAGCGATGTGATGGAAAATATTTGCGGAAGATGAAGTGGCTTCCATCCATTTACCCAGACTTACTATAACTTCTCAAGCCCACGCCACTCACTCTCTGTTTAACAGAGGGCCTCAGTTCGTTCAACGTTTTTTTATGGAAGTCCTGATGCATTGTTTTCTAACCTGTATTGGTAAGATTAAAATAAATCCAATGAGAAAGTAGGGGATTAGTCTCAATCGTTGCCATGATGTTCACATGGGAACTTAGTTCGTGATAGCTCCTGATTGGAGTCGAAGTATTTGCTGTCATTGTTTCCAAATCAGCCGTTACATTTCGTGCGAAAAAAAATCGCGATGATAGCGTAACATCAACATAGTATACGTCTTAAACGTCTCTACCTAACCGCAGTACACTATAGATATTCGATGGAATGAAGTGGTAGTATTCATAGTAGTACAGTGGAAATTTGCAGTACGATATTTTTACAGATATAATTACAGAATAGTGTTGTAGAGGTAGTGCTGGGTTCGACGAACCCAAAATTTCATCAAAGCAAGTAAAAAGAAGAGATAGGCTAACAGTAATAATAATATTTTACAATACAATAAGACTCCTCAATAAATCTGTAAATGATCTCATTATACTATAGGGCATAGGCTGTCTTTGATGGATTGTTGCAATTGTACATACGTGACGTATTGCTTTCTGTAACGTCGATATTTCAGTTTCTTCAGCCTTTGATTTAGCGAATTTCATCAAGTAATGATATTTCCCACTGCGTTTGCTGAATTTCGTAAATGTCACGCCGCGAAAACAAATATGCCATGGCTACGTGATATAGAATCAGTCGAAATAGTTAACCATTGAAACTCGCTTGAAAAATATCACATAGCAGTGCAAATATAGGGGCCATTTTATGGCTCATTAATTCTTGCTATATTTCCCATAATAATGTTGACCCATACGAGTTTATCTGTGGATGCCACGTTTTCTCGCACTAAACTGATTGATAGCTACCATTTGATCTAAAAAACTATTCATTTTCAATAACACATTTTCATCGAATTTTAAATACGTTTACGTCAATTATCTAAATTGAAATTGAATGATATTCCAGTAGAAAAAGTAATACGAAAAATATGTTATGATCTTAATCGAATTAAGTGGTGTAACGGAAGAATTTAATCCTTTTTTTTATGCGCAGTCAGCGAGGGCGAAGGAAGATTCACATAGTATTTGTATTGAGTGTCAAGGTTATAATTAGCATTTTACGCCTTTTCGTCATTCCTGCATTCACCAATTAGCATTTATGGTATGCCCCATAAATAAAACGTGCATTCTCAGGTGTTAGGTGTTTTGAGTTCATAATCACTAATATTCCACATGTCCCTTTGATATTACTACAATTGCAATACAATAGTACGCATACGTATCCCATTCTACAGTGGTGTGACACTTGTATGCACTTGGCTGTCCGTCAGTATTTTAGTATTACTTGCTTAGTTGTAACTACTTAATGTTAAATTTATATACAGCATATTTAATTGGAATTCTTATTTTTCTACAATCTGTATTATCCTTTGGTGTTCTACTCGATTTTAGTGCGACATATGGAAAAGGTTATTTCAGTGACCTCCTATCTTTCATTTGTCACCGTCTTTGCTTCCTCAAATCGTTTCCATTGCTGTGCAAATCTTTCACTGCTCGTTGTGTGAAGCATCTGTTATCGTAATATCGAAATCTAACCAATATAAACAAGTGGTCATATAGCACCGTTTCGGTATAAATTATGTAGGCGATAGTGGCAACTTGAAGTCTATTAATATCATCGAACGCACGGTGCTGCTTTATTGATCGAAATGCATAATGGATGGAAGATGGAAAGAAATTCCTAAATCATGTACGTAGGTAGATAATTATTGGGTACGTTTGTTTAATATTTACTGGAGAAAAAAGATCTATTGGATTCTATAGAAGTACTGGGAATTTTTACGTATAAAATAGCAAACAAACACATTATTTAAAATTTCGAGTCTATTGGAAGTTAAAATCCGTGAAATCGTCAACTAATATGTTGAATGGTACAAGCTACTGCTACAAGTAATTTCCCTTTTCTCTCTGCAGTATGGTTCATTTCATATATGCCAAATAGAGATATACTGAAAAATTCCACCTGTAAATCCTGGATTGGGCGTTTCTCATATCCCGATTATGCGATGAAAAGCTGGTTTCCGAATGAGAATGACAATCTTATAAGCACCAGTCAATAATGCATGAGCGATTGTTACATAGAGTGATTTCCTATCAATAATTTATTTAAAATATTATAATAATAATAACTTGCAGTGTGAGCCACATACGATACGTCATATGTCTTAGCGCGCTTTGGGAATATTGCTTATTGACCACTTTCCTGCATAGGGGTGTTTTAAACCTGCCCAAATGTTTCTCTTTATCTCGTCAATATCGAGGCAAATTTGCAAATTACTTTTCCATTATGAAGCGATTAGACAGTGCCGTACAGTGCTGATTGTGTAAAGTACGACTGATTGAAAAAATCAATTGGGAGCTTGTTTAGAAGCTCTGTCTCTTCCGGACGTGAAAAGCAATTTCATTCCTTTTATGTTTACCAAGACCTTGTTTACTTAAAGTCTTCCCTTCCATAAAATAATTACCTTTTAATTACCTATTTACTTCTTATGAGTTCAAAGGGTTCATGCAAAAAAGGACAGCAGTCCTTTGTTCCATATGCATAATAGTTCGAAATTAAATTCTAAATTTCACCTTATTACCATAATGTACCACTCTTGGATTGGTATTATGAATGTATCAGGTGATAATAATTCAGCGTTCGTTTGAAAATAGACTACTGTACTGTAAAATGTCTTTGAAAAATCATGTCAAGGATGGTTGATGGGACAGAGAAAATGCTTCCCGTTAATCAGAGTCAAAATATGACAACAAAGCAGTTATTTGATACTGTTTAAGTTCGATACAGCAACGAACAACGATGTTTACGTTAGCCGTCTGTTGCAGTACGATTTTTGTCTTTTGTTCACAGACAAGTCGCCCTATTCGCCGACAGGGCGAACATAATTTCAATGTAATCAAGATTAGTGTTTATATTTGTGAAGGAAATCCATTACAGAGCTCGACACACGAGAGGTATTGTCAGCATGGGAGTTGACTGATAACATAACATTCTAAATAAGTAAATGTAATTTGCTAGAGTGAAATATCATTCTGACGTAATGGTAAAATAACAGGAAAATAAGATGAAACGTGTTCGAACTTGTACACTCGAAATAATGAACTTGTGAAAATTGGCCTTGAAATATTAATGACCACAGCAGTAACACAAGTGGAAAATTTCCTATCACATCCTGTCAACGTTATCTGACCTTCATATTTTTTCCTTTTCTAGTACTTGAGCACGTATGAACCGTGTATAGATTATCTTTGCTGTCGGCGCAGTTGTGACTCAGTGTGCAATTACGCGAGCAATTTTGACTCGAAACTTGTTATTTTTGGGAGATGCTGCAAGTATGAATCCATTATACATGTCTATGCACTTCTTATGGTTTTTCTTGAGAAAAATCTTATCGCTGTGGAAAGAAGGCAGTTGCCTTATCGATCTCTTGTTTGTAAAGTAAAAATGTGGAAAATATAGAATATGGTAGATTGTACTAACTTCTATCTATAACTTCTATTAAACGCGCCACGACTGAATGTTTCGGGGGAGACCATACGACGGCACATGCCTATACTCCAAATCAACAATTTGTTAAGCTTTAAGTACACAGTGGGCGTGTAGTACAGATTGGTGACCCGATGACCCCGCGATGTCTAGAAATGTATTTTATGCTCCATATAACAAACGTGTCTGTAACATATGCTACCTGACCCACATACTGTTCAGGCTTATTCAAGGGAACCGAGATAATGGATATCTGATGTAAAAGGAATGAAAAAATATAATAGTACCTTATTTTTTATATTTGTTTCGTTCAGTATTCGACTCTCAGTGCATATTTTGTGATCACTTATAAAACACACATTTCCTCTTACCGTTAATATTGTTGAGCAGAATCCATAACTAAATAAAAGTTAAGTATATTCCGTTCTGGGATTGAGCATTTTGAATTCAATTCTTGTGTCCTAAGTGTAGAAGAATGGCATTGTTTGAAGATTTCTATAATCCCACGCCATGTTATTGGGAATAGTTTATTGTTGTTCGTTGAATCCTATTTTTGTCATAACCCATCATTACCATGAGTCTTCCATGTAATGGCAACGCTGCGTCTTTTGTGCTATTGACAGCATTGGATTAGACTTTACCGCTTTCAGTCTCAGGCGCTCCATTCCATTGATTTTCACTTTACAATCGCCGATCACTGTTTGTAGCACAATGATGAAATAGCCTTACTTGTGATTTTTATCGCTGTCCACTAGAAATCGTTTCAAATGAAATTAGTTTACTGTAGTAGCCTTCTGCTGCGCCGATAATACACTATTTTAATACGCCTTGATGTTTTGGATAGGTAGAAATATAGGTAAGGAGGCTTTTTGCCTCTTTGGTCTGGTACGTATGATTTCTGACATGGTACTTGAGTGCAGTGTATTGTTTGCATAGTTAAATCGAATACCTCTACTCAACAGTGCTATGTTGTCATACCGTCCTACTTGGCATATAGTATAATAGCACGGAATATAATTAGAGTGTACTGTACTGTACTGTAGCCTACATTGTGGTATTCCTTGCTAGACATGACATGAGATCATTCACCTGTTCACTAAACGGAAAACGCAGTGAGAGTGTAATGTAGTTTCGTGGTAGTTGCTGGATTACTTTGACGTTTAATTTTGGCGTGGTAGTGGTTCAATGTCACTTAATAAATAAATGAGAGGAATTGTAGTCGTAAAATCAATGTAAGCTTCTAAAGGCTAATGGGATAGTTGGCTAGAGATTTTATTACACATCAAAATTGACTACACTACATTAGTTTGAGATGTGAGTTAGATTACATTGTACTGTACTGCGCTATGTAGAGAAAGCATAGTATCCCCAAAGTGCCCATCGTTAGCTAACCAAGTCATATTAGTGTGTTAAATCTGCTTCATAGTAAAATATCGTTGAAAATTCAAACCTGTACTATTACTATTCGATATTATGATAATTTTTCAAGAGATTTTTTAATAGCCAACTGTTAGTTTAATTTTCAGAATGCATTATTTTCACTGTAATGATAACATATCATTTTTTCCATGTTTTATGGTGAAATTATTAGTAAAAGAGTCGACTTTACCAATACTTCTGGCAAATAGCAATTACATGCAATAGATTGAAAACAAGATCTTAAACATTTACGACATCCGAATCCTATAATGAATTGCTATTACGTAAAACCCAATGGATTCATTAGCGACATCCGTACGAAGACGAATGACATTCGTGTCTCTCCTGGAAATAATAGATTGCTGGTTAGAACGTGTCTCGTAAAAATTTGTCGAACAATAATAATAATGGCAGTAAGAGTAATAATGTATCATTGTAACGAGATGATGTCTGTTACCTATCCCCTAATCCGTTAATGAAACGCGTCTTCACGGCTTTATGCTCGATGACTATTTCGGTCGCGGAGAACTCGATAGCGTTGATATAGAACAATAGATTGCCGGATATGTAGCAGCACAAATTGATAAATCAGTTGAAGTTAGTCTTTTGCCTGATTTAATCGCGATTTTTTCGCCTAGATATTATCGGCGCGACGTTATCTTCCTATTTTTCTCATCTATACTATGGCTATAAGTAGGTCAGAATAAGCAGTTTTTATCTGGATCGCGTCAGGTTTCTATAAAATACAATAGCGCCCGAGAAATCTGTTAACAGTAATGGAAGGGGCAAGAAAGGTAGAGTTAGTTTGTTGTTCATCGTACACAGAGAAGAGGCACAATAGAATTAATATAGATTTATTCATGTGTGGTGCATACCGAGTGCTCTTAATGCTGAGAGGAGAATTTATGACGACAGTAATTCAGTGTTTATGGAAGTTAGTACAGTTTAATGATCGGCGCTCGGAATATTGGGTAAAATTATAATCTGGATTTTATTTCCGCTAATATTCCAATTATATTCTATATGGCAGGCGCTTTTGTTGATTAGAAGTGACGCGTTGCACCACAGAGAAAATAATAATAAAGTAAAACTCGATTTGCAGAAATAAATCTAGAACAGGGATTCTAGTAGCAGAATAGGTTTTCATGTACCATGTAAAAATATTAAATACCTCTGCATTAACATATTTTACAAGAATTGAATCCCGAGTGCCCCTTTCCCTATGTCCCGCAAGCCGTTATCAAGAATCTATCCAAGTTCCTTCTTCCCTACCTATTCCAAACAAATGATCATCTACCTCCCTTAAGAGTCTTTAGTTACTGTTTTTTTTGAAAGATAGATTTACTGCTAATGTTGGATTTACTATAAGCTTCGAATTCACGTTGACCCGAGATACTTGTCTAATTTCTATCATGTAAAATTCTCAGAACGTGTTGCGAATACGAATGAGAGTTTACTTTTGTGTCAAAAGATTAACTTGTCCGTTTGTGAAATCTTTATTTTTCGTAAATAAACAATGTTTTATCGCGGTAGCGTGAGATTCGATTCTTAGCACAGGTCACGAATTAAAGATCAAGTTTAATCTGAAACCAAACTTCGATTTCAATTGAATTGGCCTGGCGGTGAACGGTCGTCTTTCTTTGTGATTAGGATTTAGATTTTACATCGTATACTTTCTATCTAGCCACTTACTTGTAATAAATCCAATATGACCTATTTCCCAGACCTATAATATCGAAAGGAATATCCCAGCGCCATTCGGACACCTTAGGCTAAAAAGCAATTTTCTTACAAGTAAATTACTTTGATAAGTTAACATCGTGTGTACATAGGTGTAATGGACCTTCTATAGTCCCGATCTACGGCAATTCCGTCGACAATTTACGAGCGGATGACAAATAATAACAAAATCAGCGCCGTCGTCGTTTCTTGTTTTCAAGGAACCGCTTTGTAGAGTGTAATTCGACTCCGTTAAGTAAGAGTTTCATTTCGCCACTAGCGAAGAATCGTGTTTTGGTAAGACGATATCGTAAATGATGAAATCACTACATCGCGCAGACTCGTTTTTGAACTCACAGTTTTGAATTTTCGACTGAATATAAATCATCAGTTGATTGACTCGGATATTCCACTCGTGAATCCGTAAATTTCCGAAATTCGTTGAAGGCATGGTTCGCTTGGAAGGGCCATAATCGGCGGGTGACCTAGAAATGTACCATGTCCTAAATAAATTGCAATGGTTTTCATATACTGTACATATAAAGTAATTGCACAGAAAATGTAACCCTGGAATAAAGTTAATTTTGGTTAAGGTTAAGCCCATACATCTGATTATCACTTTCCAATTGCATTATACATTGGGTAAATAGTTTGTGATGCCTTGGTTGGTTTGCAATTTGTCTGACAACTATTATCAGTCACCCCCAGTCCAGTCAGCTCCTCTCTCGTTAGTTCTTGTAGCATTGTTATCTTGCCCGGTATTTAGAGCTTGTTAGAATATTTACCTAACAAGAATTATGTACCGTAATACCTTGTTCGTTTACACCACGCTAATAGACAACCTTGATGACAATGTGTATTAACGTTGTATTGTATTGTGTGTTGACGGGATTGCAACATAATGGGGTCCAAGGCTTTTCTCCGATCTTTTAATTACGGCTGTCGAAACCTCGCTCTAGTAGTCATACCGTAAACACCGTAAAGCAGACTAACGTAACGTTGCTGACCGGTGAATAATAGCAACGAAAATATCGGTGATGGAATGAGACTGATACATTGTATACATTTCAGTTAGTGACTTGGTAGTTGTTTTCCTTGATAGTTTCAGGTTGCCAGAGATGTGATGTAGTGATGTGCTGCTGTAGTCGAGGATATTCAAATGATTTAGAAAACAGATATAGATATACATTGATATTCAGGAATATTTCTATGGTTTTATATATTCGTACATTATTCTGGCATGTAACTGTGCCTCTGTGCTGAATTTAGTAAAGATCTGTTAAGAAATGTCGCAGTTATTTCAAGATAAACAGACAAACTTTCTTTTTCGCTTAATAATATATTTATTGATGTCACTGGGCTTTAATTATTAAAGTTTAAATTCTAATCATTGTTGTCATTTTGCTTAAAATTTGACTTCAAGTAACAGATGTCACAAGACTCAACTTGACATAAAAACATTTGGGGCTCGACTTGACTTGACTCGATTACAAACAGGACTGGCGTCTGAACATAGTAAAACGTAAAACTCGTCATTTAAAATCCATTGCTATAGAATATCTGTCTGATAGGAAATGACAAACGTAGTATAAAGTGTCGTGATATAGAATATCTTTGAATTCACACGGATTTTGCGTAATCAGTGACAGAATACATTTCCAGACATTTTTCCGACATTAGGTAATTACTGATGGTGTATACTATAGTTCTAAGTTTCAGTACAGTTGTTGACTCGAACCAGCGCATTCCTAACGCTTCCTTCCGAGTAATACAAGCTGTAGTCGTCTGCTAATTAACAGAATTGGAATGATTCTGTATTTTATCGACCGAATATGGCGTTGTTAGTCACTTTCAGCCTGCTATGTAAGACCCCTTAATCCCTCAGCAGCGTTTAGTGTTTATTGTGTGGTATCAGCACAAGTATCACAATCTAAAATGTGCAAATCCACAAGTCCGTCCCGAGGTACTCGCAGATATCCTTATTAACAGCTCAGGGTATTTTAATATCGATTGGACTAAGTGGCTGGACAATAGAGCACTTGTTTTTTCGGTAGATATTAGTAGTAAGCAGTCAAGGAGACACGTGCCATTAGCTAAGACGATTTCTCACTAATCTGGTCGGTTGCTTTCGTTTAAAAATCCAAAGTAATATGTTGTCGAGTGTTCAATTGTCTTTTTTAATCTTTATTGTGGTAACTACAGATTTTTAATAAGTAAAGTGTGGAGGATACATTAAAAAATAGATGGCATTATTCTAGCAGTATATCTTAGTGGAAAAAAATTGACAAATATTTGGTGAAGCAGATTAGTAGTACGGTGATAGTAACAGTAAGAAATAGAAATAGTTGGATTTGATACGAATTATCATTAGTGTAGTGCGGAGAACGGAAAAATATTCACCAAATTAAGAATGAAATAAAAATGAAGTATAACTACATTCAATAATGCAGCAATCACGATGAACGTTGTTTTATCAGTATGTTATTGCATACAAATTCGACAATATTTTTCTCGAATGCCCCCTGGCAGTTGTATCGATTTTATTCTTCCCATAATTTCCTTGTCAATTATGAGCGTTCCATAGCGGTTACGATACCTCACCCTGGCCGTTATCGAAGTGCTTATCGGTAACTATAGAAGAAAAGGAGCCGTAACCCTGTTTNAGTAGCAGTAAGAAATAGAAATAGTTGGATTTGATACGAATTATTATTAGTGTAGTGAATTAAGAATGAAATAAAAATGAAGTATAACCACATTCAATAATGCAGCTCAGCAATCACGATGAACGTTATTTATCAGTATGTTATTGCATACAAATTCGACAATATTTTTCTCGAATGGCCCCTGGCAGTTGTAGCGATTTTATTCTTTCCATAATTTCCTTGTCAATTATGAGCGTTCCATAGCGGTTACGATACCTCACCCTGGCCGTTATCGAAGTGCTTATCGGTAACTATAGAAGAAAAGGAGCCGTAACCCTGTTTTAGTGTGATGTGGCAACATACCGTTATCAGTGGGCAACCTGGCTTCGGTTGAGCTTGATTTATAACTGTTAAAACCAGAGGGTTAATGCAGATAAGCGCCTGGATGTAAAATGGTAGCTTTACATGATCCAGGCTTAGGGTGAATGGCGTGTTGACGAATGATTTGTTCGCTCTAAGTGTGGGTTTCGAAATCACTACAAGTCTATCCCACGATAGCATTTATGAACCTCATATTTACGGAGATATTGTCACGGTATAATCTCCGACTTTGTTTCGCCATGTTTACGGCAATCATTTTCGTGCTTTCTTCGAGGGTAGGGTTTAGGCCAAAGTTATTGCTTCGACCTTTTCGAAATTCTTGTAGCTTAAAGAGATTTTGCGGGAAACCGCGCTTCGTCATTGTGAACGTTCAATCGCTTACTATATAAAAACTTAATACAAATTACATCACAGTAAGGGTGTAATATCTAAAGAAAAATTTGGGTATCTTATTTATTTATTACTCAAGAGGCTTTTTACACAAGGGTACAAGCTAATATTAAAGTTCAATTATGAAAGTGTTGTACTAACTTTTCAATTCAAATTTACAGTATATAGTGATTAGTAACTGTGGTATCGTTATCTTATCTACCGGTGATTAGACCGTTGTATTCTTATCTGATATACAGCTCAATAATATGTGGTCCATTGATGTATAATGTCCCCAAAAAAATAAGGTATTATAATTAATTAAAGTATATATATTTCTTCGAGTTTCTATTCAATATGATGTTTCATCTTATACTCTCCCGAAGTTACAGATCTATGTCTTAGCGCCTTGGCAATAGTATTATTTAACACTTGTAACAATAATTCCTTAACATCCATTCCATTACGACTTTACACCTCACAATAAAATCTTTATTTGTTGGTGAGAAACTCGTTCACGTGCAACATTGTAACCCTTTGACACATTTCGTCTAGCAGTCAAGTTCTTAGCAGACATCAGTACGAAAGCGCCAATTAAAAATTTCACTCCTTTACCTCGTCGTGTCAAGTCTATGTTTGTCCGGTGTAGGCACAACTCAGTTTGAAACTTTGTTTAGCGATATTTAATGTCGATCATTGTCTTGCTAATTGACAGTTGCGCCAGTGCCTATGGAGAGTTCCAAGTATTTTTCGTATAGTTCGATATCGATTTGCCGAATCAGGTGTGAGGGAAGTAAATAGTAATTATTTTCAAGTAATTTGGTAGTTGCGGTCGAAAACAGGCAGATATCAGCATTCCTTTAAACTAATTTATTCTCGATCGATTTGAAATCTGTCATTTAACATTCTCTATTCACGCCTAATTGCCTACTGCCTCAAATAAGTATTGTATTTTAAATGTAAATTTTGTATAATATTTGTGTTACCAGTAGCCCATACTATTTTTAGTACAGGTTCTCTTTTGCACTGGATAGTAGATAGCCAAGACATGGCAAGGTACCATTTTACCTGCCTGGCATATAAAACCTTACATAAAAATCACGATAAGATAGTTTATTCCATGGGATAAAACACAGAATCCATAAGTGGTTTGTTCACGGTAAAACTTATTTTAATTATAATATAAAAAATTTTATAAGTCCTCTTATTGTAATTAATTAAATGAATTTAGATAAGAAATACAGCATATAATTTTGGTAAAAGGATTCTAGTTGAGTTATGTTAATTGCTTTATATCTAGCATACATTTTACAGTATTGTAATATAAAGTGGATATGCATAGTGGAAATCGGCTGTTTCGAGACTAGATTTTGAGAATCTCTGAATTGTCGTCTGTACATATTTCATGGTTTTCTTTTGAACTCGCCGTGTTGTATTAGGTCAGGTTAAGATCAAGGCCCAGAGTCACCTATTTCACAGGAGTATTAATCAAACGTGCAAACTAACTAAACTTTTTAAAGAGACCCATCAAAGGCCGTTCGAAATCGTTCGCGCTATGAAGCCGCATCACACAGAATCGCAATGTTTGTCTTGCGCTGCAGATAATGTTGTTTTCGTGCTGTTAAATATACTAAAGCCCCCTCTGCTTTAGGTGCATTGTTGTTTTTATGCATCCTTTGTTTCTTTGCAAGTGTTGTCGTTCCAGCAGTGCGAATCCCTCTTCTTAAACATTTTTTCTTTTCTCTCTAAATCTCTAAGATGCCCATCGGTCATCGCGCAGAATAATACGTTGGTGTCAGTAGCAGGTAATTTTCATAGCGGGCGTCGTAGTCTTCTCTCTATAAGAACGGTTCCAATTTGATTATCTACGATCGTTAGAGTGGATTTAATACGAAAACCAAATAGCCGAATACGCAGCAGTCATCTGTCGTTCCAGATTGGCGCCCTGCGTTGTGCTTAGAAGCAGAGTTACCCGGTCGTTACCGCAGTTTCCTTCGCCGCGTGTTGGTTGGTGAATTCATTTATAATCTGCTAGCAATTGAGGTCAAACCAACAGGGTCCTATTGTATTTGGTAACTACGTATATGATTTTCATGTATATTAGTAGAAGGTTTCTGTTGTCTTAGTTATAATAAAAAATGAGTCTCCCTAGTTGAAGACCTAGGTGGTTTCAGAAGAGTTACTGTATTCGAGTCGGTGTCTTTGCCGTAAAACGTGAATTCTCCGGCGGCAGATATAAGGCAAAGGCCTGAGGTTAGCTAGCGAGGCGTCTAAATTTCTGTGTAAGCTAACGAGCTACAAGGAATTGTGATACATGTGCAGTACATCAAGTTTGGTAGAAATTAGATATTTGTATACCGTTTATTGAATAGAATACGGTACACTGTGCTGTGAATACCGTATATGTTTCAGTGTAGGTCAATTTTGTGTATATGACGAGGCCAATACGCCTTGTATTGTTTTTATAACTGCCTTGAGAGTACTGGATGAATTTTAAAATACATTTCTGGGGGAAATTAAACTAACAGTCGAGTATATATATATACGTTTGAAGTAGCTCGTTTTGTACTACCTGTGTTGAATTAGTCAATCGAAATTAGCTTCATAGTTTCATGGAGAGTTATGGGTTTCATTTACTCGACATACTAGCCTAAACATAAAATATGTTTAGATTTGGTAGTCCAATGTGGATTCAAAATGGATGAGATTGTTATTTTAGTGAAGAGTTTGTTCACTCCTCTTCATAAATTTATAGATGACGAAGGGAAAAAAGAAAAAATGCCTTTTCTATTGTCTCCCGTGATGTCGCAGCGTGTAGTCCTGTCGCTAACGAATCGTCGGCGTCAATTGGAAGTGTAGGCGGAGGGAGAGTAGTATGTTTTAGAACAGTGCTATATGGTAGTGTAACTGTAATGTAATATGGTTTAATGTACAGGATGTAGATCAGAAGTATAGGAGAATTTGATTTGAAAGGAGCTTCATTACATTTGCAGTACGTTGTACCGTTACCTTGCAGGGTTTGTTAGTTGTAATATTCCAGCTACTAAGAAAATACTTATATTCAACGCTAGTACCATGTAGTTAATAACGTATATGCTTATTCTCCTCGGTGAAACTAGTTAGGTAAAGGCGAAAACATCAGGAGGCATGAAAACATGTTTTAGACAGTTATAAAATGTTAATGAGTTTGGTTACTTGTTTTTCCCTGTGTAACAAGTCGAATCAGCATTTGTTTTTGTGTTTACCTGTCCAGATTTACAGAAAACCTCTTTGTTAGAGAATACATTATTATACTGTATTTAAATTGCTTCGCCCGATGGATAAAATCATTTGGAATAGAATCGAAATAGAGCAGTAGTTGTTGCTTAATTGGCTTACACGGTCAGAATCGCCGATATCATTATCGCAATTACCTACTGCATCGAGACGGCTTGGAAGACAATTTCGGATCAATACACCTCGTCAATTAAAAATTTAATTAGATGGCAGTCAAGGTCGTCGATAAATTCGGAACTTTGCACCGTGTATTAGACGACGTTTCGTCCTGTCACAGCAAAAGAATTCGCTTAGCGAACGACAGAAATACGACAAATGTGATTATGAAGACGTATCGCCCGATACGATTTAATCGTAACATCCTATTAGCAGTCTTCGTGTGTTGTATGCTGCCGCTTTGCTCTTTAGCGCAAACTGACGGTAAGTCGATGGTGGATTAGCTTTGTAATATGGTAGAAAGTGGTTTATCGAAGTTATCGAAGCGTAATGTACTGTATTTTGTACATTATAAATCCAATTCCGTTGTTGTTCTCGAAGGCTATGTGATATATATCCTTATACGGTAAAGTAGACTGGTACATCACTCTCTCTGTATAAATATTGGTTGGTATGGGTTTTATTACTGGATCGAACAATTAATTGCTGTATTGTACGTTTAAAATGACGCATACTCCTCATAAATCGTTGGTTACAGAAAGCAGACCTTTGCCATAAAGCAAATAACTTGAAGTCAGCCAGGATGAAGTAATGTTTCCTAATTATATCCACGTACATCTCACTCCCTAGAAATGGTCTCGATTTTCATCCCTTTCTTATCCTTAGTAGTTAATTAGGACATTTTCAATATACATCAAGATAGTATTGTACTATAGGTCGTAACTTCCCATTTTATCATATCTGCTTCTGTTAACTACCGTCGTTTCGTCTTTTTAAGGTTACAGTGCCATCAAATACCGAATCATTAACCTCGTTTTACGATTTTACGAATGTCTTATGGGAGTCGGCTCGTAAATACTGGACGCGACCGCATTTTAATGTACAGTATGTCTTTCTCTCCCTCGTCAGTTTACGTTATGGACTGTCAATGGAGTTAGTCATGAATCCTCATAATGTTAAGCCGTATTTACTGTCAGTTCAGTTATTATATAAATTGTAATAGTCTTACGACTTGTATGTAGCTTCGACGTTGGCGGTAATATTCGGTTTCCCGTCGTAATACTATTTTACGCTCCAGTATGCAACAGCAGTCAGTCACCCGCCCGCACGCCGGAATGTTCGTAAACATGACGCAATTACATCGCCATTTTAGGCGAAGTTAGAAAATAGGTTTATCGTAATTCTGCCGTACTCTTACGACAGCCGTACACATTTTTCGTTTAGTACAATACTTTATTTTTATTACCGCTTTTCTTTATACACACAAGCGTTCGTATGGGTCATTTTTTAGGTTGTTCATTGTCTCTCCACTGTTTGTTGCATATACAGTGCGATCCACCCTGGGAATTTCTCCCGTATTCTAAAGTATTGCTATTTACTCCTTGTAAGAATATACTGTGCTGTAGTGGCCTATAATATCCTTTGAGAGAGCCTAGTGTATTCATAACGAAGATGTTTTCACAAACTGCACCGTTGTATTATTGGAAAAACAAGCTCTCTTCATCGGGACAATACCTGTCGCCGTCCCACATATTGCTTTACTCACGAAATATTTACAACACAAACTAACTTCGAGTAACCGAAAACGAGCAGCCGGATTTTTCACCGGTCGTATAATTGCCGTGGGACAATGTAATTGTTAGCAACGATCGGTCGTTTGAAAATTTCCTAAAACCAACAGGGAGAAACAATTGGAAATTTTATATGAATCCCACCCCTCATCCGGATCCCTAGATCGAATATTCCATAAATTTGAATCACCACGCCCAGTAAACTATTGATGCGCGCGTCGGTCGCCCTCTGGTATTGCGTGGCTAGACCACGGGTGGTTGGTGTCGCATTTTCACATAAACAGTGATTCATTTAGTTGTCATATACGGTCCGCTAGTTTGTTGACGGTTTTTATCGCTTTCTCGGTTTCACACAATAAGTCCGTTCCATTTTCGCCATCCCCTCTCACTGATGGCGCGTTACAATCGACTATACTAACCGGTTTTTCACAACGGGTTCTGTATTTCCTATTGTTGTTGCCCTACTACTAATTTTACCAGACAGGGGTTAAGATGCCGTTGCTCTTCGTTGAACAAAACACATTGGTTACACTAAACTAATTCGTCTTGTGATTAGGCCAGAAAATATTCCATGTTTGCATAACAACGGTGAATCTGATAATTGGGGAATCAAAATTCGGCCGGAGTTGGATGGTAAACACAGGTCAGGCTACTGGAACGTTTATGAGTTTCCACCTCATCGATTTCAGTCTCTATATTATATTTGTAGACAATTGCCTAGTCTCTTAGAGGTTAGTTTATGACTGTACTGTATTGTACCATAAAATGTTTCCAATTTAATATAATTGTAGTAATGTTCCAATCCGTGTTGACAATGAAAAACAATATTGAACAATATTTTAGAAATGATAATATAAAATATGAATGAGAAAAATTTAAAATTTGACGAGCGAATACCCCTCGCTATATTTGGAAGCATATTTTTGCTGTCTTTGCCAGCAACATGATCAAAAATTCGTCAAGAATGTCGACCCCTGACTCAGTAAAAAAAATCCGTATAACATTACACACATTTGAAAAAAACACTGAGGTTCTCTTGTTTGATAGCCAGTTGTTATTTTTAACGTTTGAGTCGAATATCCTGCTTCGACATTCCATGCTCAAAGCCCCCAGTACATCCCTAGGTCTATAGTGCACCTGTGAAAATAAACACCTTTTATTGAGGCTTCTTCCTTGAAGTGGGACCAGCGTTTGAATTCATTTTGTAGCATAAATCATTCTTCATCAGAGGGAAAAAGGCGAACGGAGATTAAGTGGATTAACTTAAATGTGGTCTAATGCAAAATTCCTTCGTTCAATGTCGGCCTTTGTCTTTTAATCTATTAAAAGCAATGGGAGTTCTTTACGGCGGATTTTAGCTGTCTAGAATAGTGCATTACAGTTCATCATCAGTTCTGTATAGTATGGTTCTGTAATTGGCTTTCCCTGTTGTATATGTTTAAGTTTATCATGCCACACTGTATCTTACCATATAGTCAGTAGTGCCTAGTTCGTATTTACAAGGAACAACAATTTCTCCCAGTCCGTCCTAAGTTTGTTTGTATTTTAACGCCATATCTCACTCGACACGAGAGGTACTTTTGACGTTGCGCTGGCTTTGAAATAAAAGCCTTTGGAAATGGTCCATTTTTTCGTCTGGACCATAACGAATGCACTTCGCTAATGTTCTTAATCACCAGCGACACAATAAACAATGGTTTCGAGGCATCGAAGGAATACAGTACCGCAGCATTCTAGGAAAACACATTACAACACCTATAGCATTACTTTTTAATATCTCTTGGGTCTTGAGGTAATTAAACATATCTCTTGGGAATGTACAACCTATAAATTAGACCGAAAAACTTATTTGCCGCTCCAGTAAGGACGTAATTACTTTTGTCCCATGAGATGTGTCCAAGTTCGACCTTTTGGCAAGAAGCCTCAACCTTCAACGAACATTCTTCAAGATACACATGTAACGACATCCGTATTCATTATTGATTAAAAAAAATATTCCATTCATCGAATTTATCTTGAAAGCACTCCGTTTCTTGGTTAAAATCTAAACAGAAATTTAAAAATTCATCTACTTTATATTTAGGTACAATAAACGAATATTATTATCTATTATCTATCCAACTACTGAGATACCCTTGAAAATCATATAATAATAAAGAATTTGAATTAAACATAAATATATAAAAAGTAATAAGAAGACAGTAAGTAATAAAATAAAAATGAACTTCAGTAAATTCAGCGAATTCAATGACACTCTTTCCTACTCCAAACCGTGATATATATGTACTTCTCATCAACCCTACCTCAAATTCGGAATCCCTGTGATTCAGTATAATAAAAAGCAAGTTACCATGCGCAGTAATGAATGGGAAATGTGATAGAAGTGATGTAAAATGTATTGATGACAACGTACTTACAAGCGTCTTTCAGAAAACCAACACGGCTTAACAACGTTGCTTTAAGAGTAATAAATACCAATATTACATAATAAATAATGAATATTAAAACTGCGATAACATCTATTAGGTGATATAGCGTATCATTAAGGATTTAAAACGTAATATAAGGTAAAATTAGGCGACGTAATTCTTTAATTGCTGTCTGCCAGACTAATTAGCGGCATAGCCCTGGCTTTTACGGTATGCTTCGTACTCGGTCGAGCCTTGTGGCCTATAAGACACCACAATAGTGTCTCGTATAGGCATTTGGTTAGCTGTCAAAGCAATAATATTATCACTCTATTGCCCTTTCCAGCTATAGCGCAATTATTGGCCATAAATTACCTTTACGATTGTGGGGAGAAAGATTTATAGCATGCACCAGTTAATTCGTTTTATTGCATTTCGTCAATCATTCGTATTCAGGCCTCATTATTCCGAAATATCCGGACATACCAGAGCCATAGACACATTTGTAATAGAATTGTGCCTTAAACGATAAATTTCTTTTTCCAGTCATCGCATGCCCTGGTAAACTCCGAAGCGCCACCCAAACTTCACGCACAGTTACACCACTAATGGAAAACGCGTCATGGATGAAGGACCCATACCAGGTGTCGGACAGGTAAAAAAAATCGAACATACCGACGATATGATAATTAGATTAGGACGTGCGGAAAGAGATTGTTACACGTGAGAAATATTTGTTTATTTTCAGACTATACTACATGGGATACAAGAAGTTTCTCACTCGNATTACCTTTACGAATACGGAAATATCGAAGATATGAAGGGGCAAAAGAAACCCAAAACGTTTTTTCACGTACCCAAAGCGGTCGAAGGCACAGGCTTTGTTATTTACGACAGAAGTTTATTTTTTACCCCGGTAAGCATTAAAATTTTTATGATACATGTAAGAAAGGGGTGGTCCAACTGCAGCCTCGTGAAGTTTCACGTTAATTCCCAATATACCCATTTGACATCACTTCATATATTTTTTCTCCTTCAGGAAAGCACGAAAAAAATCGTCAGATTCGACCTTTCGACGCAAAATATCGAAGCGGAAATGGAATTGCCGGAGGCAAATTACGACGGAACTTCTCCATACTCGATCGAACTGAAAACCGATATTGATTTGGCCGTAGACGAAAACGGCCTCTGGGCCATATATGCGACGGAATACAACAACGGAAAAATCGTCATCAGCAGGTGACTTATTATTAAAGATCACAACTCATAACACTCCCTTCGCCAATTTAGTGTTTGATTTTANCAAATGCTATATACTGTATTTGATGAGTATTCAATTTTTTTTTTATTGTGATCAATGATAGATGTAATAAAAGAATTATTTATTCGGAAATGTAATTTTAATGTTCATTATTTATTCTTGCCTTTTTTAGGTTTGCGGAGCAATCGCGGCACTGCTACATTTCGGTCTCCTAGCAACCTTCACGTGGGCCGCTCTGGAGGCGTATCATTTAATGATAGTACTGGGCGATATTACTGAGAGACGGGACAGATGGAGATGGTACTACGCAATCGGATACGGTATCCCAACCATAGTTGTAGCGGTCAGTGCTGCAGTCGACCATGACGGGTACGGAACGGTTGCTGTGTAAGTAGTGGCTTGGTGGAATTTCCGCATGCCTATTTTGTTTTCTTTTCCCTCTTTATTTGGTTTATGTTTCTCTGATTGTTTGACCATGTAGCTAGCTAGAATTGGTAGATAGTATAATAGATATGGAATGCCATTGTGGTAGAGAACTATGGGCAAATCTAGGTAACTATACCTCAACTGATAGAGAAGGTTATATTAACGTTAAAGAGAACATTTTATACTACATAACATTGTTACAAGAATATTGGCTGCAATATAACTGAAGATATATTGAATTCAAACATAAATTTATAATTAATGACAAAATATGTGAAACATCTCTGTGTATAGTGACCCAAGTCTGGTTATCTTTGACTAATATAGAATATTGAAATATTTAAATGTCATTCACCCTATTCAATACAGTACAGTACTTGCAAAACTCGGTGACATGACATGGGGGAATATGTGCATTCTTGAATGTCATACTTACTGTGCGTGATCTAGCCCCACAACAATAGACTTCATAGCAACTCGATAGATAGATAGGTCTTATTGTACCATATTCCTTCTCCTAATATTCTGGTGAATCTTCTGGTTGGGTTATTGTACGCAAAGGTCATGTTGCGATGTGTGTCTATTCTTTATACCTTTGTGGATATTTTGAATGTTCTTGGAAATATCGTGATTGCAGTGTGTAGACTAATATCTAACTCCTATACTGTACATGTTATTCTTTAGCATCGGTATATGTGTTGCTTATTATTGTGTGAATTGCATTGCCTGCCTCCTAGTTGTAACAAAACTGCTTATTGTAAATGTTATACTGTGATCGTTGCATATAACGTTAAATTTTCTTCGCAGATGCTGGTTGAAAACAGACGGCAATTTTATATGGAGTTTTATAGGGCCGTGCTGTGCGGTTATCATCTTATGCATACTGTTCTTAGCAATGACTATGTATCGCCTACATCTATATTCTGTCAACTTCTCCGACGCTCCGAAAGATAAGAGTATACGGTAAGCTTCTAGAAATTTGCCCCGTAATAATTAATTACCCTTCTATATTCATATACCAGTAGTAATACCAAACATATATTATGGAGATTAAATTTTAAATTTATGTTACTGCTCTCAGATCGGGTGTCGCTCGCTCCTGTGTCCTAATGTGTCTTCTCTGTGCACTGTGGAGCTGTGGTGTGCTGTGGCTCAGCAATTTTGAACCACACGCCACGGCTATTCTCTTCAGTACATTGTGTGCCATTCACGGCATTGCTTCCCTAATTCTGTACTGCATTCTGCCACGAGAGGTATAGTAGATTTTCAGCTTTTCTTAATTTAACTTTTTCAAATACCTAAATTTCTTATATTGGTTACTATATTTATGTATATGTCAATCACTGAAATTCTTCACCCAGGTCCGTGAACAATACTCAAATTGCATCAGTCGCCTATCGAAGAAATCGCATCACCGCCATCATGTATCTCATCGCCACTTTTCGGATGTTTCAGGTCGCCATCCTTCGTCGCACGTCGGCACTACGGCGCGCGACGGCACATCTACTTACGGAGGCTATTACGCTGGTACTGCAGACAATTCACAATACGGTATGTATCTTTATATATTGTCCATGATATTCATAGATTTATGATCAATGTATTGATTGATATAATGTTATTCCTTTTGCAGGATGTACAACCACACTTCTGCCGTCTTCCACTGCACGAAGTGCCGTTCTCTCCAAGGCTGCGGCCTCCATGGACACTACGGGAAGATCGGTGTCCGATATGGATGTCACTCGACTCTCGACTTTAGGAACCGTACCTAGATACGGACGACAAAGCACAAGAGGGCATAGCGACGGATCAACGTTGGATTTAATGGACGAGCCAAGTAAGTAGTTACTTTAGCAAAAATAAAATTTGAAAAGAAAGGAACATGTGAACTAACAGCAGACAGGCACTACTATTAACAGCCATGAAAAAACTTCCAAGATTTTACTTACTTAATAAATTATTCCCTTTACGTTAAAAATGTATCAAACATTTATATAAGATATATGAAAGCATCATTTCATTCTACGACTTTTGCACAGTTTATTTTCAAATCTATATTACCGTGGTTCAAATATATTTAATATAGTTTGGGCCTGTAGTACTT
Source organism: Halocynthia aurantium (assembly GCA_013436065.1). NCBI lineage: Eukaryota > Metazoa > Chordata > Ascidiacea > Stolidobranchia > Pyuridae > Halocynthia > Halocynthia aurantium. The sequence goes on from QXVX01003624.1 coordinate 27,857, forward strand.
CCTAGTGCAGTTTTTAACAATTTTCTAACCCACTTATCCCTGTTTAGGAAATGAAGTTTGGAATGAATACGGACCCCATGTAGTCGCTCCTCATCTTCACATGGAAAATTACCCTCACCACTACGAACAACCCATACCACGTATATGCTCCACGGTATCATCGGGTGCATCAGGACTTTACAACCACTTGCATGAGAATTATACGAACCACCAAGTTGGGTAAGTCGATTAACAATTAATTATAGATCATTGTATTGAAGAAACTAAAATAATATTGATGCTATGCAGCATGAATATATGTACAAGAGTATTAATAGATTTATTTATAACTTTCAGGCGACAATTCCCATCAACCCTTGTACCAGTTGGACAGCATTTCGTCCCACGATCTCATCAACACCATTATGAAACAATGGACCACCATCAATTTCGTGATGTAAGTATTACAATACTAGATGAGATTGTACAAGTTCGGTATATTAGAAAGAATAGCGGGTGGAAATACTAGAAATTGATGTCCCTAGCTAAAGCTAATACGTATGTTCCCGTTATTCCAGAATAATAGAATAACCTCATACTTTTTCTCTAGGAAAATCGACCTGAATTTGGAGTCCAGTTACAACTGAACGAGAACGGCGAACCGAAAGCAGTTCATTATAGGCAATGTTACGACGACTCACAGCAACGTACAGTCATGTGCTTCACGGCCCCGTTGCGCCGAAATCGTCCGCACGATCCCCACTCCTCCTCCTTTCCTTGCTGTGATGTCAATGTGGACCCACAATACCTGCCCTCCACAGGAAGCATGGAACAATTGGACAGTCACGGTCCGATGACCCGAAACATTGAAATTACTCAAAGACAGCAACCGCATCACTGTGTCGCCAACTCGACGGTTCCGAATTCAAGATCTTTGATCAATCGTGAATATCTTGCTCATAACACGACCCAACTCTTTGACAGCCCCGATTCTGACGGTACCATACCCCCGAGACGGGGTCAAATAAAAATGGGAACGGCCGGTCTACAATTTGTTGGAAACCCCAGCAACTTAGCTCCACGACGTCAACGTCCGCCAAATTACCCCATGAATAAAACGGGTCGTTCTTCGGATCCTCTGTCAACCGACCAAGGTTACGACACCGATTCACAGCAACAAGGTTGTCGGGGATGTGGTGGTGCCCACAGCGACACGGACCAACCGTGTAGTCCGCGTGCCATATTGAACGGACCGAAACCAACGCTGGTAGTGCGTTCGGTTGATCATTCTCTGTTGCCGTCGCGGGACTCCAGAACACTAAGTCCCGTCGAGTCGACGAACGTTTCCGAAGATGGCAGCAGCGCCTTGATAAAAAGAAACGATATTCCGAATACTTCGCCCGCGAAGAAAATCTATACTGGAGAGAAAAGACGTTCGCGCGGTTCGGCGTCCGATCTTTCCGATTGTACGTCGGAAAACGATCGCGAGGTTGAAAGAATAATAACATCGGCAAATGGATCGGTGAGTTCATCGCCAGCCGCGCACGGAGATAGTGGCGCCTACGACGAAGACGATGATCTCTATCGAGACGTTTCTCACGATCAATATTTATTGGATCATCCGGTAGCTTTTGGTCGCCATGCAGATTCCCTTAGTTCCGTTGGCGAGCGCCCTGAAGACGAAGAAATGATCAATACCGAATGTGGAGGCCGAATGAGCGTTGCCGAGAGCGTAACGAGCTGGTGTGCACATCCTGGGTCTAACCCGCGTGCTTCCAATTCGTCCTACGGCCGCTCTAAAAGTTACAATCACAAGAAGACTTCCGATCCACAAGTGATCCTGGCCAATGCCAGGAGAAATCACGTAGAACAACTTCAGAAAAATACCCCCCCGTATTGCAACAACGAGGGTGAAAGTGGGTCTTCAAGCCCCAGCAGGAGATCGTATGGTAGCGACCAATCTCAAAAACAGAATTCGACGAAAAATTATACTTATACATTGCCGGGCACAGCCGCTACCGGTACTAAGGCAAAAATCGATTTGAAGAGCGGTGGTATAAGCATGATTACAAATTTGTAAATCACGATCGGAGACTTCCGTAATTCTTCGGAATCGAATAGAAACGATGACTCCTAGGCGGGTCAATAAATTGCCAGTTGACAAAACAAATTCCAATATTCTTGCAATAGGACGCTTTGCGCGCAGTTGCTTTCCGTAAGCAGAATCAATCTCAATTTGAACTGAAATATTTTACTTTATCGGGTTACTGCACCAACGGTTTTTTCCTTTTTTTATCACGATTATTTCGCTATAAAAATTTTGATTTTTATATATTTTCAAGTTCCGTACTTTTTCGTTCGCCTTTTCCCTTTATTTTTTCTTTAGACTACGATATATTGCCGAACGTTTGTCGTATAGCAAGTCTTCTTCCTATTTTTCGTGTGGAACATCTTCGGTGGCTTTCAAAGCCATGTTCCTTAACGGGCTTTAATACCACATCATTCACCGTCATGATTCAAATTAGTAAATCCGCAAGTTGGCGCTAGAGTGCCGCATCGCACAAAACCCATTTTAAACACTCCTTCACATATTGCATCACTTAACCCTATTGTAAGTTATTTGTTATACAAAATTCAGCACGTTTTAGGAGTTTTATTCGCTTTTGCTAGGTGGTGATTTTCCATTTAAAAAAAAATCCGTTGCAACCATACCTCTCACGAGTGCAGCTGTATTGGTGCTATGCCCTTTGTTATGAATTCGCTTCACTTCATTTTCTTTTGAAATTTTGTTTGTTGTTCTTTTACGAATAAGAATGATACGTCGATATCATATGAGTTTTTGCTTACTTTCGAAAATCTTTTGTTGATAGGTTGAAAAAGTGACGGAAGAATCAGTCAGGGCAGACAGGGTGTGTGTAATAAGAACAGATACCCACAAAACCCAAAGAATCACGGAAATGGATGTACTTCTTCGTAGTACATCCTTGTGATTATTGGGAAAATATTTACTGATCACTGATGACCGTATGCGAGAAGGCGGTTTAACGCTCAGATTAAGGAAAATCTCGGGGTTAAGGCTAATATCGTATTCAAGAAGTTAAACCGTCTTTAATTAAAACCGTATTCAAGAAACGCGAAATGCGATCACTGATCATGTTGAACACCCAAGATAGCAAACTCGAGTCATTATAGCTGATTCATTCGATATCGACTCGCATCTGATAATATTTACCTTCTCGGGATGCGAGTTGCTAACGAGCGCAAAGCTGGTACCGGTGTATAGTATATTGTATAGATATGGCTTATCACCAACCCTTATAGCGATCCTATTTATATCCCAGTACAGTATCCAACGTTTATTCAAACCATATTTCCTTTACTTTCGCAGTTTACTTTATTGAAAATCTAACTACAAATCCTTGTACCAACCGCATAACTTTTTCACATGTATGTGTAGCTTTAGAAAACTGTTAAGACACGATCCAAGTAAAAACTCGTTCTTTGCATACAAAACAGTGTATTTGAGAAGCAAGCATAAACTAACGAAGAGGCATTAAGAGCATTGTTGAAAATATCACAAAAGGCCTGTTCTCGGTGGCGTACCAAGGGGATGGTTTGACTTGTGTACCAGATTGGGGGGTGTCAATCTACAACACTTACAATAATACAATTGAATGTCCTGCATCCTGTACAGTTCCGCCTTTTTTGAATAAATAGGGATACACTGAGATACAATAAGATCGGCATAGTAACTAACATAAGCTGGGAACGTAAATTAATTATCAGGAGAGGGGGAATTTGATTGTAAAGTCCCCTTGAATTGGATGCGATAAAAGGTTCAACCTTGGGTACCAAATATTGTAGACATTGCCTGCAATTCAACTCACATCTTTCTCTACATCAATCTGGATATAGTCCTTTTGTTCGTACAGTATAGAGGGCTCCCACTTTTCCCATAGCTCCATGAGGTTTTGAGAAACGTCCACTTCTTTACTTTTAATATTACCCCACATATGACTGACAATTACTTCGTCAAGTTTGTCTTCACCCACGTGTTCGATGAGCATGCCGTCATCTCGAGATGCTAGTGGCGCTGTTACGATAGAGATCTTCCAGAGAAAATCCTCATCTTTCGCTAACATTTTCAATCTCATAATACCGGTGATCCACACATCGTCTAAATGTAAATACCTAGTCTTCCTGGAGATCTTGTGGAGGCCAGCGACCACCGACATCGACATAGTATACCATCCGCCACGACAATACGCAGGCCAGGCTTTTGGCGGATAGAGATCAGTTGGCATATACCACTTGCTTTTGGATTCTCGTGAGGGAGGATCGTGCGGTTGGTAACTGTATATGCACATAATCGGGAGATTTGTGACGTCGTATTCTGGAAGGTTGGAGACATTTCTGCCCGTCTCTTTCGACGCTGCAACGATCACTTTGTCTACGTAGAGCAGGAAATTATTTGGATGCAAAACCATGTCGTCATCTGTCGAAGAAAATATCCATTCTTCGGGAATATTTTCCGCGGCCCATTGCAGAGTTGCTAGTGTTTTTAGTGGTACGTTTCTGTAAGAATTGAATGGCCCTCGTTAATGATCAAGTAAAGTACAATGACGAAGCAAAACCGTGAATCACTTGACTCGAGTAATATATCAAAAGATGATATAAACGTCAGATTACTCGACTTGACTAAATCGGTTATGACTCGTCTTTGCTTACTTGATCACAACATTGATTTGATGTTATTATTTTATCTAATTATTCCCCATGTAAATCTTACTGTTTTGTATCTGGAATATCGGTTTGTGCGATGTCGCCAAATATCTCGTGTTCCTTCCGAATTTTTTCTTGCAAAATGTTGTCGTCGATTTGTCCTAGTACGAATACAGTTTCGAATCTCACCCCGTTCAAGAATTTGATCGAAGCCCATGTTTTTCTAATGGCGTTTCGTCTATCGCTATTGACAGGGGCTGATTTCACCAGGTTCACAGCAGTCCACCTTACTGAAAGGAAAAATATTTTTCAAATAAAACATAACAAACGAATCATGAGTGATAATTTCATCCTTATCAGTGATCACGATTTACGGCAGTCTTAGTTCTTATTTTCTTTAGATGTTTTCTGGTATTTAGGTTTCACTATACTGTACATATATCCATTTTTGCTCTATCTGATTCGACCTATGGAGATTGTGTTTTGCTTTAGCAATTTTAATGTGGAGCCACTGAAGCACCATCAATGTATAAGTGACGCTCATATGAGCGACTATGATAATGTGGAGTTAATGTTGTGATGGAAACTTTAAGGTAAAGAGTGGAGAGTGTGTCGTAATGCATATGTAGCATATGCTCTGTCTTTTGAACAGTTGTTCCTGAACACATCTCTTCCCATTCATAAATGTTTCGCAGTCAACAATCGCAGGAAACTCCCTTTAGTTATTTCTTGTCTACTTTTGTGCTGTGAATACTGAGATGCTCGGGGGTGGCGTTGAGCGAAAAGTTGGGAAATCACTAGTCTACAGTACTAGTAAATTGTCCTTTATCATATCTTTAACTTACTTGGTCTGTTTGAAGTTTTCCACGTTGGATTAGTGATTATATTGGGCGATAACACAAATTTTGCGAGCGATCTTTCGGTTTCAACGTCCAACATCAACTTAGGCGCGTTGAATTCAGCAATAAGTCCATTGAATCTTTGCGAAGTTAGTGCGACTTGGTCTAGTTTCGGAGCGATTTCGGAGTGACTGGGTTGTCTGCTGGCCTTATACATCCAGATCTTGTAAAATCCAAGCAAAAAGAATGCGACAACCGCTGTCTTTGCCAGCACATTTCTGGTACGCATATTTGTGAATCGCTATTTCGGTATAGCAAATACCAATATATTTATTACGATATATTATTTGGAACGGTAATTGTAGATCTCTAGCTACCAAATACCGGTAGTACTTTTATTTTAGTTTTAGCTTGTCTGTGGAATAACTGCAGATAAAATCATTTCAGAAATCACATAACATATTTTCCATCTAACGAACTCGCCTTATCTTCTTATAGTGTTCACGATGCATAGCTAACCACATGTTGCTGAGTGAGCTTGTAAAGAGATTTTTGAATTCGAGCCTTACCACCGCTTTTGTATTACCAGTTTTACACAGCACTCGCTGGGAGAAAATTCAATCCGTTACGCACCGTATTCAATGGTCTCATGTTTGCACTGTATTGTTCTCGAATTTACAATAAGTCGAAGTATTTTATAGGCCGCCCAATAGAGCGAATAATAATGTGGAGTCAATATCGTGATGAAAACTGTAAAGTAAAGAATGGAGAGTGTGTCGTTATGCATATGAAGCAAATGTTTTGTCTTTTGTAGGCAGAACACAGAACCTCGACCTAGAATGTCTAGCTGACCTTGATTGTTCTAGCTAGCCGTTTCCAAGCTATTTTAAAAAGGATTGTAACTCTGTTTTAACTTAGGATACAAATACATCAGTAATAATAAATTACTGTAAGTAATTTCAAATCTTACTCGGCGCCAATGTGCCAAACTCTATTAAGATCTAAAATAGTCCCTTGCCAATTGTTGAGCAAAGGCTTGAATATCACTACAGGATTCCAATTAATAGACCATGCGTCTTCAACCTCACTCACTACTTGACCTACTAACAGTTGGTTGGTTCCAAAATTCACACTCGCTGGATTTCTACTTAAGGCTCTTAAGCAAACGACTCAGCACATGTGCTGCCGATCTTAAATAATTTACAATGTGGCCAATATTCTACTGAAGCATAGCAGTTTATTGAAGGGTAATCGATTATGGCGTATTCTGTTGTACCCTTCGACAAAAAGCTATCCAGTCTACTCAATGAATCGATTGAATACCAAGCCCTATACTCACTTCTACAGTTTCTGAAGTTTCCAAATCAAAATTTCTATAGTAAGATGCCACGTATAGAAACGTCAAAATCCACATCATCATAATGCTGCTAAACTAACAAACGATAGTCCATAAGAACAGTTAAGCTGTCGGTGTTTAACAACCCTATACACTACGACTGCTTCAGTTGCCACTTGTGATTTCAGAGGTAACGGTTGGGGATCAATATTGACTGGTGATATACAATATACGGTTTATGACTGACAATATAGTTTTGATGATAGTTCATTGTGGCGATTTCATATATTTAGTACACTATCCTTATATATCCTATATCCTTGGAATGTTTTGTTAACTACCCTGCTGCTTTATGGTAGGAAATGGTGCGTGTTCTGTACAAACTGCACACTTCACTGTGCTGATTGTATACAGCAGTAGTATTAGCTTCCTACAATTACTGACGAATTACTTCCTACTTCCTCTTTGAGTAAACCAGCATAAAGTCTCGTGCAGCTTCACATGCACCAAATATATTGTCAGTGTTGAACTTTGAATTCAGAAAGACTACATTACTACAGCATCATGTATGACGCGTATCATCCTGAAATTCCCAAGCACCTAGAATTAGCATTTCAGAATTATATTCGAAAACCCTTTAGCAGTTGGTGATATTTCTCTCACGAATATCGAATTCAGTATATAAAAATCTTTTACCACCCTAGTTACTACAAAATTTCATGGTGGGGAATGCATTATTTAGGTTTTCACGGTAAAGTCTGTGTTCAAACTCCTTAAGACTTCTTAAACTCGAAGGGTGGAATGGTCAAAATATAGTTGGGGACCACCGGGCTAAGGCACAAGCATTTGAAACTCCGTCGTTATAATTGTATTTACGTAGTAGTATACTGACCCTTACTTCTTTTCTTCAACCTGACTACAAAATAACTTGACGAAATTAGCAGACAAAGTTTCTATTTGTTCTATTTCTAGTCCATCTACTCGTTTGTTATTCACATTCTCTAATCTAACGATTGTATCATGGCTCTCAGCACGCACTGAAACATCGACTCAATCGTTGCCCCTTTCCTATTCATTCGTTGAATTGAAATGACCATATTTCAACCGCATTCAATCGTTACGAGATAAATGTACACAATACACTTCAGTTTTTCATGTAAAATTGTGCTTCAATTACGTAGAACTCCCGTCGTTTTCATTTGTAAAATCATCACATTACCATCACCGCACTTATTTCAGATTACTGCAGTGTATTGACTACATTATACGTTACGTGTGATGCACAGCAAACTGCATATGCCAATAATATGAGCTGAATTTGCGCAGTCACAGAGATAAGATAATAATGACGCATTTTTTCGAAAGTTCCCTCCCCACAGTATTAAATGAGAGCGCCGAGACGAAGTGAAGTTAGCGTAGCGGCCTTTAATCAAGAGTGTTTGTTCGCGGCACATTAGAGGGCCCCTCATCCACAGTGATAAACTTACACGATTTCCGTCAAGTTGATAAATATGCATAATAATAAAGTCGTTTTCAGCCAAAATGCAAACCACAAAACGGAAAACAGAAAAATTCAAAACTAAAAATTAACTTTAAAGCAAGAAATAGAATACGTCAATCCGGTATTTTCCGAAATGAATGCTCACTTGTTAGCCTTTACACTCGTACGAAAAATTTCATTTTCTCAAGCACCGACTTCTCCCATTTTTTCCATTTCTCTTTCAGCCAAGAAGGAATATCCGAACGAAAATCTGCTCCCGCGTGACTAACTAACATTTTATCCAAATCCCCTTCATTAACATTTTGGTCCAATTCGTCATTGGAGCGTTCTGAAAGCGGTGCAGGCAGTATTCCTTCTTGCTCCAGCAACATTCCAGGATGTTTTGGAACGTTAAACTTGTTGATCATTTTTATTCTGAGGAGACCGGTAATCCAAACGTCATCCATGAAAAGATAGGGAACAGACTGTGATATATCGTAGAGCTTGGACGCTGAAACAAGAGGCATGCTGTACCAACCCCCTCTACAGTACGTGGGCCAGTATTCCGCAGAGTATTCTTCCTCGCTAATAAACCATTTACTGCTAGGTTTTCTTGCTGGTGGATCATTTGCTTTAAACCCGTAAACACACATAATCGGAAGATCTGCTATTTTAGGAACCTCCAGGTTCACGGTACCCTTGGAAAATGGAAGGGCTGGAGATAGTGCTGCGGATATAATTGTATTCTCGACGTATCGGACGAAATTTGCTGGATGAAATATCATGTCGTCATCGGCGGATGAATACAACCAGTGAGACGGAATGTTGTCTACAGCCCATTTCATTCCAGCTAGGGTTTTCATAGTTATGTTTCTGGAAATCACGTTATTGAATTTTGAATTGAAATCACAGTTCTACGGCAAATTTTGACTCACTATGAGTAATGATGACTTCGTTATCTTGTATTTGATAAACACTCTATTCAAATCTCAGCTATATACTGATAAATATGGCAATAAAGTGGTAATGGTGGCTATGTGGGAAGAAAACAGGATGGATAATAGAATTAAACTCACCTATAGCTGTCATTGATGTCGATCTGAAGAAGATCTCCGAATATTTCATTTTCTTTTACAATTTCTCGCTGTTGATCTACGGTTTCAGCTGCTCCGAGTACGAAAACCGTTTCCAGGCGAACTCCATCCAGATACTTGATACTTCCCCAAGTCTGTCTGATTGTTTTTCTTCTATCATGATTTTCAAATTTAGATTTGACGATTGTTAGCATGGCCCATCTGTCAGCTGTAAAAAAATATATGGATTTTGTTTGGTGACGTGAGGTGCTACTTTAATGGTGGAATAGTTCACCCATTGTCGGATGAAATTATTTTCGTGGTGAATGATTCCATTCGCGCACATTTGTTAATATATCTAGTATAAAATTCAGATAATTTTTCTGTAGTATCCTCTTACATATTTTACGCTGTTATGATATAACTATATAGGAATATGAAAATATATTCACTGATTTTTTCATTCTCGAAGGCGCGAGATCTTGATCTAGAGACGTTGATCTTGAAAGGTACGAGAAGCAACTGTGAGTTCTTCCTTTTAGTTTTAAGTTCCTTCTGTTGCAGCATATAAGAGTCGAGGTCTAACATTCCCCTGAAAGCGTTTTCCTTGCGATTTATTTGAACTACCGTAGTGTCAAACTCAAATGGATAAAGTGTTTTTCCACGCAGTGATAGCATTAAGATTAAGATAAACGCGAAGATAAAGGCAGGGCATCGCCTTCTGTTGCTCCATATCTTTCTTTTTATAGATGTCATGGTTTCATACGTAACATTCATCCGGATTATATTCAATATAGGAGCGATGAATAAACCTATGTAGAACCTGAAAAAAGACAGTAGTACGTATTTTATTCACCCAGAGCTTTCAAATGTGCATCAAGTACTACAGTACATGATGTATATGGAACATATAGATTGTTCCTTAGTTAAACAATTTCGACTATCAGTATTGTTAAGGCAGTTCAAGTAGAAAAGCTAACACTGTCACTAACTCTTCATCCCTTTGCTTTATGCCGAGGGGTCGGCAACCTTTTGTCGCTCGCGGGCCAAAATTGAAGCTTGCAGGTCTTGGCGGGCCGCACATATTTTTAAAAAGTAAAAAACTCAACGGGTGGCCGATGAATCACCTTTTTCACACAGATCAGAAGTGGTAATTTTAGCCTTCAAACAGCGCGCGAAGACTGCGACGACTCGTGGACTCGACTCCGTCGCCTTACTAAAAGATGAAATTCAAGCTACTCGGGCAGCTGTCAGTCCCTAAATTGTTAGGTTATAATATAATTTAGTCCACGCGTGTCTCACAATAANGGGACCTGTATTTTGTAGCCACCATAGTTCCATCCCTCAAAGTTTTATGTCACTCACCATGAGCACTATATTTCATCTTCGCTTTATAGTGACATCATCCGAAGTGCCGTTAGAGCTAGCGAACATGACGCTGTCATATTCACAGGAAACGGTGTCACGGGTGCAGTTCACAAGTTGATAAGTGCATTGGACCTAAAGAAACCACCTGTCGTATTCTGCGGTCCTTTCGAACACCACTCAAATTTGATTCCGTGGCGCGAAGTTGCTGCACACGTAAGAACTCTTTACGAATTTCAATTCCTACATTAATGGCTGACTTATGATTTTAATTCTTTTACAGGTGATAAATATCAGTGAAACTTCTGAGGGAACTGTAAATTTGAATCACTTGAGAAATGCCATGCAGTTATGGAAAGATGTCGGCATCCCCATGATAGGATGTTTCTCAGCCGCATCAAATATTACAGGTGACATATAGTTTTTATTTGAATATTTCTGGCAATTTTCTGATGGTATGAGAGTACATAAAGTTATATCGAGTGTGTAGCCAAAATGCTTTTAATATGAAACTAGCATAATATCCTGGCCTTGCCTGGGTAAGCTTCAAACAGGTAATCTCTTATAGGTATATCCAGATGGAGGCAGTCGTAGGTGTGATTTTATCCCCAGGGTCTCGATCAATCTATTTTTTTTCAAATTATTCTGTATTTTAATTTCAAGTTCTTTGCAATCTTTGATGAATCATGCTGGCAGTGATGAAATGACTTGTATGTTGCATGCCCAGATGAAAACACATGAAATTGTATAATTTTAATTTTACAGGACACCTTACAGACACAGTGGCGGTGTCCAAAGTCTTGCACGAATATGGGGCATTAGCGTTCTGGGATTATGCCACTGCTGCACCGTACATTGAAATAGAGATGCATCCGTTAGTGAGTGAAGGGGATGCTTCGAAAGATGCAATATTTTTCTCACCTCATAAATTCATTGGTGGTGTTGAAAGTCCAGGTAAACATTTTTCTCTCAAACCTATGAATATAATAAATCAGTTTGTGTTGATATTACCCATGCTCTAACACAGGGGTCGGCAACCTTTTGTCGCTCGCGGGCCAAAATTGAAGCTTGCAGGTCTTGGCGGGCCGCACATATTTTTGAAAAGTAAAAAACCTAACGGGTGGCCGATGAATCACCTTTTTCACACAGATCAGAAGTGGTAATTTTAGCCTTCAAACAGCGCGCGAAGACTGCGACGACTCGTGGACTCGACTCCGTCGCCTTACTAAAAGATGAAATTCAAGCTACTCGGGCAGCTGTCAGTCCCTAAATTGTTAGGTTATAATATAATTTAGTCCACGCGTGTCTCACAATAAAGTCTATACGCAAACAATATAATCTGCTCCTCGAGCGTAGGTTATAAAATTAATTCATCGTTAAAATTCGCAGCGGGCCGTTCTGTCGCTATAATAAAGTTTATGGTTTCCATGGCATATCACAGTGTAGACCAGAGCTTCCATTTGTTGGTGACACACTTTTAAAACATAAATAATTTCTCCACACAGCAATTTTAATTGCAAACCAGGGGGTAATTCAATTCCTTACGAGATATACTGATACATATCGGTAAATACATTTTAATATCTGCATCTGCGATACACCTATGCACTTCAGGCGACACGCAATTTGGAAAGCACTGGAGTAGACTGAATCTACTTAAGATCTTTACACATCCCGCAATTAACATCAAATGACGATTTGAATAGTTACTGTGGTGGAGATATACTACAATGTTCATACTCAAACAATCAACCCAGTCCGGAAATCCTGTACTCTAACTGTTCTCAATTGCAACTGATTGTACTGATGAAATGAAACTCTTGGTATTAATTTACTGTTATATAGAAACAGGCGATAGCTGAACAATAGCAGTTAGAATTTTTGGTTAGAACACGCAGAATCGTGTGAGTTCAGCCATTGAAGGATAAAAATATTCTCGGGATGAATGATTTGATTGTTTTCAAATTAATATATCGATACTAGTAGAGTCTGCCGAGTGGAATGAGGATTGCTGACATTCGTGTGTCATCTCATATCATTGTGTGATTTGCTTTGCTTTTTCGTTCTTGGTGTGTATTCAGGGCATTTTCCTATTTCAATGGGGAAACTCTTGTACATATATACACAGTATATACTGTATGTGTTTCGGAAAATGAAAAATGGCAAGCATACACATTCCTCATATTGTGTCTTTCGAAGTGTTAATCGTTCGAACTACATTTTTTCAATCCCAAAGGCAAGAGAAAGAAATGGTTTTCATTTGTATTTCACAGGGTAGACTGACTTAACTAACTAGATCTACTGGAGATCTTTACACATCCCGAATTAACATATGGAGATTTGTAAAGTTACTGTAGTGGAGATACGATACTCGGTTCTACAGTATTCATACTCGAACAATCAAACTAGTCCGGAAATCCTGTACTCTAACTATTCTTATTGCAACTGATTGAGATTAAAATTCTCTTGGTATTAATTAATTGTTATATAGAAACAGGCGATAGCTGAACAATAGCGGTTAGAATTTTTCGTAGGAACACGCGGCATCATGTGAGTGCTTTGATTGAGTGCTCCATTAAGCCTAAGTAGACGTATAAATAGATAACCCTACTACAGAAACCGTAACCAGTGGCATATTCCCCATGCGACATGACTCTCAATTTATATAAAAAAAGGCTCCCTAGGTGTCGTTCTGGAACCTTTTTCCTCAATATTATTTGTAAG
>QXVX01003624.1:41672-58866 GCA_013436065.1 Halocynthia aurantium
ACTATTGTAAGTAAAAGTTTAAGCTAAAAATCAAGGAATTGCTATTTATAAATCTGATCTAAACACTGTAAATTTTAAAGTTGTGAAGATATGAAATGCATTCTATTTCAACTTGTTTCACTATTATAGAAAAGACACTCGTAAGATCTTTCTCGAATGCATGCTGGAAAGAGGAGGAAGTGATAATAGTGCGTTGTGGTGCGATCAATCGGCGTATGAAAGTATTCCCGACCCAGCCGGCATCGAATGGTACGAAAGATGCAATGAAGCGAAGTCACTGTACATCAATGATAGCTGCTTGAAAGATCTCAAGCAAGGTAATTTCACTCTTATATATTATGTGTGGATTATAAATGATGATGATGAAGGTTATAGTTTCTTGCCTCTCTATGTTATAACCTTTGTACCTAGGCCAGGGGTTCTTAAACTTTTTGAGCTGCGCCCCCCTTGCATCTTTGAAACAAATTTACACACCACTGACATTGACCGCAGTTCCCCGCGGACCGCACAAAGTTTTTTTCCTTATTGAAATTGTCAACATATGTATAACTGATTAGACCCCATTTTGAATTTAGTAGTTTATTATGGAAATCCAATTTTCTTTTACTACGAATAAATAATAATGGATGTATTCCATTTATTTACATTATCATTTTATTCCCCGGATTGTATTCCCCGAAATCTCACTAATTAAATGGAGAACGTAGGAGAGCTCACTAAATTTGAGGAGAAGAAGCAGAAGTGCCACGAGTCTATATTTCATTAATTCAATGTAATATTGAACATAATAAAAGGATAAACATACAAGGGTGTGTTTACTGTACACTCTGCTCTGTCTGATAAAGGCCCAACAACAATACGTTATAGCAATAAAAAATACGTCTGTTGACGAGCTTAAGAAAAGGATTGTAAAATTTATAGAGAAAAAACAAATAAAATGTAGACTATGAATGGATGAATGCATCGTGGGTGACACCAATAGAATATGGTTTCGCTTGAACTCATAAAATAATGGTATTCATTTATATTTTATTACAGTCAACGACGAACCCGATCTGTCTACAAAGACTCGGTTGACAGGGGATTTTTTACAATAACAAAAAAACGAGACAACCGTATCCATTGCGGGATTTATGACAGGATGACCAAATGTTTATATATATATGGAAACCTCTATTACATCACTGACACATTTATTACACCTCACAATCTGTTTAAAATATCAAAAAAAGTTTTGAAAAATGAAACAACTACTAAACCAATCACAGGGCAGCAGCTGCAAGTTTAAAAGATGGAAAATTACTTTACAAAGCTAAAAATTATGTCGGTGTTATAGCCCAGAATATATCAACGCCCAGAGTATACCCGGGGTTGAAGTAGGCAAGCCCGTATGCTAAAGTTATTTACGAAAAACACAAAGAGGTCTAGCCCAAAATATATAACTTACGATGAAAAAACTCTGAACATTGAAAAATCTTGAAAAACTAAATGGGGAAGATCTGAACTAGAGGGGTAAATTTTGGGCTGGAGTATTTACATCCTGGGTATACTCTGGGCAGGATAGATTCTGGGTGGGTACATTGGATTAACAAAAGTCCGGATTAAAGGATGCCGGAAAATCGGTGTTCATATTTTAACTTTAAAATTACTATATAGATCAGTGGTTCCCAAAGTGGGCGTAAACGCCCCCCTGTGGGCGTTTGCGAGTATGAAGGGGGCGCTGGCTACAAACTGGGCGATTGGGGGGCGCTATGAGTAAATCGGGGCAGTTACAAGAACAGTGTCCCAATAATAATATTTGCGCTGTTAATTTACTCTTGTTGTATGCATTGGTTTGACTTAATTTGCTTGTCCGGATTGCCTGACGCAGTGTGAAAAATTCCAAGCTCATCCGTCTCATTAAGAGTGTTAGACATTAAGTTGGGATGAATGAAAAATAAATTTGTTACTTTTTTGTCGAGGGGGCATTTGATAGTCACTAAGTTGTCCAGGGGGGCGCTATTGGAAAAAAGTTTGGGAAACACTGCTGTAGAGTGTAGACTACAGACTGTAGAGTGTAGTGGCTATACTGCAGTATTCATACACAAACAACAAAAGTCTCTGTACAGTGGATGACACGGTATTAGTCAAGTTGGCAGAAATGCATACTAAAAAAGTTGTTTTCATCACGAATAAAACAGAAAAAAAAATGAAAATGAAAAACTTGGAAGAAAAAATAATTCATCAGCTGGTTATCTTCATCAGTGGATAGTAAATTGTGAAAATGTGTGGAACTTGATGGAAACTCGAATTTAATTTGTGAGTATCCAATACAAAGTGTTTACACTCGTACGAAAAATTTCATTCTTTCAAGCACCGACTTCTCCCATTTTCCCCATCTCTCTTTTAGGCGAGAGGGAATATCCGATCGAAACCAGCCGTAATTACCCCATGCGTGACTAACTAACACCTTATTCAAGTCCTCTTCATTAACGTTGTAATACAAATCGTAACTGGAGCGTTCAGAAAGCGGTGCTTTCACTATTCCTTCTTGCTCCAGCAACATTCCAGGATGTTTTGCAGCGTTAAATCTGTTGATCATTTTTATTCTAAGAAGACCGGTAATCCAAACGTCATCCAGGTAAAGATAGGGAACATCCTGTGATATTTCGTAGAGCTTCGACACTGTAACAATGGGCATGCTGTACCAACCCCCTCTACAGTACATGGGCCAGTATTTCGCAGAGTATTCTTCTTCGCTAATAAACCATTTACTGCTAGATTCTCTTACTGGTAGATCGTTCACTCTAAACGAGTAAACACACATAATCGGAAGATCTTCTATTTTAGGAACCTTCAGGTTCACGATACCCTTGGAAAATGAAAGGGCTGGAGATAGTGTAGCGGATATAATCGTGTTCTCGACGTATCTGGCGAAATTTGCTGGATGTAAAATCATGTCGTCATCTGCGGATGAATACAACCAGTGAGACGGAATGTTGTCTGCAGCCCATTTCATTCCAGCAAGAATCTTCAACGATATGTTTCTGAAAATTCACGTAATTGCAGTTTAGCTTATGGACTTACGGTGAATGCAGACTGGCTAGCTACATGGTGCTATGGCGTATTTGATCTGCACTTTTTTCAAATGCTAGCTATCAACCGGTAAATATAGCAACACCGGTGTCAATAAACTGATAATGTTGTTCTTGAAGTAACCATTACATACCACATGTAAGTAACCATCAAGCAACCACTAGAATGCTTTGTTCCCCAGACTTTTATAAATCACTTCTATACCATTGAGGAAAGGGGGAAAAATATCATATTAAACTTACTTATAACTGTCAGTCATGTCGATCTGAAGAAGATCTCCGAATTGTTGATTTTCTTTTACAATTTCTCGCTGTTGATCTTCATTTACAGTTGCTCCGAGTAGAAAAATTGTTTCCAGGCGAACTCCGTCTAGAAACTTGATACTTCCCCATGTCTGTCTGATTGTGTTCCTTCTATCACGATTTTCAAATTTTGATTTAACAATTGTCAGCATGGACCATCTGTCAGCTAGGAAAAAAAAAAATATATATATATATATATCGTTTCGGCTTGGTATCGTGGGCTGATACTAAAACGGGGTGATGATAGTTCAGCTATTGGCGGATAAAAATAGATTCGATTGAACTCGAAACTTTATATTTTCCAAGAAACCTTCATATTCCAATATTCCTCAGATTTCATTACAATAATAATAAACAACAACTCACTAATATTTTCGTTCTCGAATGTTCCAGATCTTGATCTCGAGACGTTAATCTTGTAAGGCAAGAGAAGGAACTGTGGGTTTCTCCTTGTAGTAACTGTATGTCTCTTATCTTGCAGCAAGGTATTGATGTTCAACATCCCCCTGAAAGCGCCTCCCTTGTGATTCGTTTGAACTGCCACAGTGTCTAGACCAGACAGATAAAGCGTTTTGGGGTGCCGATATAAACGGAGTGATAGCGTTAAAATCAATATGAACGCAAATAGAAAGGCGAGGTATCGCCTTCTGTTGCTCCATATCTTTCTTGTTATAGATGTCATGTTTTCTTTCGAAGACATTGACACATACAATATAGTGGAAATAATACACCAAATATAGAACCTGAGAAAATACTGCAGTGATTCAGAGTAATCAAAATAGATTATTTTGTATACAATAAGTAACTAATTTGTGATAGAAAAGGCCGCCAGTTTAAATAGAAAAGCTGATAATGTTCACTTACTTAGTAAACAAAAGTGAATATGCCTTCCGGCTTAAAGAATTATGGCACTAATAGCTGCCTTGCACTCAGTAAAATTGTAGCATACATAAACTCTACAGTATATCTTATCTAAAAAAAATCTGGATGTAATCTGTGTACGTCGTACTGCCTAAATTATGTAGATCAAATCTGACAGTGCTTACTGCTATTACCATAACAGCTTGGAATATAAATAACTCTTCATCCCTTTGCTTTATGGTTTTCATTGCATATCACAGCGTAGACTGACTTAACCAACTAAATCTACTTAAGTTCTTTACACAACCCGCAATTAACATCAAATGGGGATTTGTTATTGTAGTGGAGATACTACACTACTATAGTATTCATTCTCGAACAATCGAACTCGTCCGGAAATTCTGTACTCGATCTTAATTGCAACTGATTGAGATTGAAATTCTCTTGGTATTAATTAATTGCTATATAGAAACAGAAGCTAGCTGAACAATAGCGGTTAGAATTGTAGGTAAGAACACGCGGCATCGTGTGAGTGCTTTGATGGCTGATAACGAATGTTGTCTTCCATATTAATATATTTATTCCATGTCCATATATCTAATGATTCCGAAATCCTAAACGAATTCTTGATTCGTGATTCGAATTAGTGATTAAGGTACATACAAGTTCACAATGTTCACTTACTTTCTAACAAAAGTGAATATGCCTGCCTCACGGTATATTAAGGAATTCTAGAACTAATAGCTCCCTTTCAAACATTAATATCGTAGCATACATAAACGCCACAGTATAACTTACCTTAAAAAAAAATCTGGATGCATTCTGTGTTCGTCGTACTGCCTAAAATATGTAGAAGAAATCTGAAAGTTTTCCCTGCTATTACCATAACAGCTTGGGCAGGAAACAGTTAAAAAGAAGGCAGGAAGTAAATGGTTCTGTATGATGTCACAGCACGCACATGCAATTTTACAATTGCCTGGAGAGTCATATCCTATACATATTGGAATTGGATCTAATATAAATACTAGAATTGTCCTACAATTTTAATAGATGTTTTCAAATAACCTCCTGTTGTATATGGATTCAACTCCGTAGCAAGAACTACCAATTTTCCATTTTAGTAACAGCAGCCTGATTAACTGGACATCTGATGATATATCTCTACTCTCAACCTTTACTAATTTTCGATCATTGTTAGCAAGGATTTTAATAATCTTTCTGCCTTGAAGATCATATCTTCACTACTATATTACTGACAAATATTATCTTCATATTGTAGCCATTCCTATTACAAACATATTGACCAAATCAGTATCATATCAGAACTCGTTTTTTTACATTCCTAGCTGAGATTTTCAATCATCCTTCCTTAATTATTATTGGACATGGAGCAGATATCCATACAGTAGATATATAAAATTGCCTTAATAACAGCTAGTAATGTATATCAAAAATTCCTTAAAAATTAACCATTGTAGCGCATGGACAATGCGCACTACAAACAAATATTTGACTAGTCAAGGAACTGCTGGAAGTTATTGGCACACGAAGACCCACCCACCTTACACAAACAGATTCTCCTGTATTTATGAAATACATAACCAAATATTGAAATATCAAACTGCAGTTTATGATTAACTAGATAAGATAATTACTGCTTATTGCTCCATACTCAGCGTAAGAACAGAACTACGCGACATATTATATTCCTTATTACATTTTTATAGGAAATGGAATGGTACTTGATTCTGATTCATTTGTATGATCTAGAATTGAACGCTACAAAAAATACTGAACGACCCGATACAGATGGAACATCGAAAATTGAGAAATTCGGTATAGAGGCTTAGCTAAATAGTATTCAACCAAGCTGGGACTAGCTGCGTAGTGTACTGGTGTAACGGTTACGGTTGCGACTGGCATTCTATTCATCAGTATAACATTATTATTTGTACAATTCTTCTACCTATACTAGCAGCTAGTGTAAAATGAATGAATAATTTACTTCACTACTGATTCTTGATAAGAAATGTTTTTAAAAAATACCTGAATAAATTGATAAAAAACATTGAGCTCAAAACATCAAGCTATAAGCGATAGCACAACGGAGCACAACGGAGCACAACGGAGCATAACAGACAGTCGCATATCCAATACACAATCCTCAAGCGTGGTACCTCTAATAATCTCAATATAGCGAAAACAAGGCCATGCCGGAATTGTTACGTAACAAGGTTAAACAAAACGTGACCATGTCATAAATGGATGGGGGTTTGTTGCCGACGCTGAAATGTCATGGTCAATTTTTTTTCAAATAGGGGTCCTCATCTTGACCCCTTGACTGGCTAGAAATATACTTGATGACGTGACGAATGCAATCGTTTCACTCTGTAAATGAAGTGAAAGAGTGAGAAATTCATCCTCTTTTTATTTAATGAAGAAAGGCCAGGTCACAAAGCGGCAGTTGAATCCAAGAATAATGCATGAGCAAAGAAAACCTGGGTCCAGAGAGGATAAATCCCAATTGGGGAGTCCAAAAAATTATATATCCTGCTTGCAAGTCTGCTGTTATACCTGTTCCTGATGGTTCTGACATTCCTGTACCACATCCCTCATCTGGAGATGATGAGTCTTTATTAAGTAACAGACCTTCCTGTGCTGATGAAACTGAAGTCAGTGCTGTTGACTTGAAAATTCAGCTCATGTAATTGATATGTATCTGTGTGTAGCACATATATAATTTGCTGCCAAACACACGCAAGTTAAAATATAGATGATAAACTTAATTGTTGTGAACTAAGCACGGTGATGCCAGTAGTAATGTGACATCTTTACAATTGACAACAATGGGAGTTCTGCATAATTATGTACAATTCTAGTTTTATTTATTTTTTACTTGTAAGATATGTCCACAAAAATGATAAAAAAACTCATATATCTCAATATATATCATATATCTAGATGCATAGGAAAAAATCTGACAGCAGATTCGAAATCAGCGCCCAAAATATAGGTAATAACAACTAATTGCAGCGTAACAAAAAATATTTCTATTTGTAGATCAGTGTAATTAGAGAACTTCTAGTGCTGAATTTAGCATGGGTGGCCGAACCGTAATTATTACTACTAATTTAATTCGTAGGAACATTCTACAATTTTAATAATCCTATTGTTTACTTGATAATTATTTCAATTGATAGTAACGTTCAGTATAAAAATATTTATGGGAAATGATGTCATTATACAGTATTCATCATTACCCTTTATTAATTCCAAACATCCATAAGTTGGCGCTAAAGATCAACCACTGCACCTTCCGTTCCGCCACCTATCCGCCAATCAAAACGCTTTGAACCAAGTATGCCCAGGGAAATCACCCGGTTAAATTGTCAAAAAAGCTACGATCCTCCATTTTTCTCTGATGGTGAAATAATTTGAAATTCTCTGTTGAGGTTGTGTTGCGAAAACGAGGAGAACATGAAATGATAGGTATGTTATATATCATAAATACCTTTCAAATATGGTTTATCGGCAACAAGATAACAGACAATTTTATTTATTCACATTAAGATTTACTTAATGTCAATGCATGGCATGTTTGTGATAAGGTGTTAGTTAATAGTTCAGTAGTGCGATCTCTCCGAAAACTAAATCCTAAGTTACCCTAACTAAACGTAACTCCGTTTTCAGACCAGGGACAACACTGCTAAAAATTTATGTTTGAAATATTTAATTTTCTCAACTATTTATGTTAACTAATTATGGACTTTGGTTATGAGTAAATTTGAACCACAGCCCATTTAACCTGTCAATAAGCACCAGGGCCGAATAACTGCTCGGCAACTTCACTAAAACAAGACAAACCATCAATGGCTATTATCAATAATATTATGCCAAATATAAAAATGGGGTATCCTTATATGTTGAGAAGTGGAAAGTGATTAAAATGCGTAAATGCGAAAAAAAAAACTATTCCTTATTGCTGCACATTAGTTAATTTACACTTTTCTGTGATTTTAATTTACACTTTCTGCCATCACGGTTTCATAGAGTAGCCCTCAGTAATCTTGTTCATCACCCAATTTCGAAAGCAATGGATTTCTATTGGAACAGACCATTAAATTAAGCTTTCGTCAGCTTATCTGTATGGTGCAGATGAAGAAGTGTGGTCCCTTCTTAGAGACTGTTACAGTTCAATTTAGGTCACCAAACCTAGTCTTATCAAACATAGTCTGGTCCTCGAAGGGAACAGCACCTTCTTACTATGAATCAGCGAAGATTCATCCATAGGTATTTCCTATAAACCGTGAATTGACATCCTGGATAAAAATTAGGAACCACTGTTTTTATGCCATTTGTCAAACCTAGTGCAGACCTTGAAATTAACAGCCAAGTTTGAATGCAATATTTAATACCAGCAGATATACTTTTGTGTACCAAAACTTCTTTTCTGACCAATGTCCATGTTACATAACCTTCAAGAAAGGCCGGTATAGCAGAGCATATTCCATGATATTACATCAAACATAAGTTTTGCATTTGAGTGGGATGTCCTACAATGCTACTGACATTCTGAACGGAAGCATGAAAGTTTACTTCCATCAATGTGAAGCTTTTTCCGTTTTCAAATATGAGAGAGTGATAATTTTATCACTCGTTGCTATAAAGAGAGAGAATAAAAAAATAGACATAGGGCCTTCAGCACTACAACTGACAAAAATTTGAACGGATAACCCTACAGACATGCTACAATTCATGATTCTAGGTTTACCTCTGTTGTAATTCATGAAACACAAACCAACACAGAGTCTTCCCATTTAAGTTTTAATTTGTAAAAACTGTTCTAGTTATTGTTTTGACTAGGGCTATACAATACAAAACTTAAAATGAATGTCTTAAATGTCTAGAATATCATTCAAGAATGCTTAAATTAATATTTTTAATTTACTGAGCACATAGATGCCTGAGGTTTTATGAGATAAACTCTATATAAATTGTAAAAAAATATATATATATAAAACAATTAGATTAACTTAAGAATAGATTTGAATTCGTTAATTTGAAATAATTAGTTAGCAATGAATTTAATTATATAATATGCTAAAATTTCCCATTTCACTGATAATAATAATCTGTTTGACATATCTTTCCAGGTGATATTTTAATTACATTTTATGATTCATGAGTCCCCCAACTAAGAACGCGTTGCAATCTGAAAGTCTGTACGTAAGTCAATTTGTTTGTAACTCAATAAAACCTTACATGTGCCTTCAGCATCAGTATCACTAGTCTTTCGTCCGCCATGATAAAAACGGAACCACGGAATGTTCGTAAGCCATTGAGCGTCTGTATTTATAATAGCGATAGTGGCACTTTATTTTAAAAATCAGCAGCTTTTTACAATAACAACAGATGGGAAACATTATGACTCTATGAGTGTCAATGATGGTGTGATTATGATGAAACAATTTGTAGGTTTATTGGTGCTGTACTTCCAATCGTTAAAAGAGATAAATAATTGGTATAAATTGAGAACTATATACTACACAGCTTTGCAATCTCCAACTTCTTTAGTCAGTGGGCACAAAAATCATCTTTGTTGTGCAAAACGTGACGAAAATATGTGCCCACTATAACTTTACTCATAAACTAATTTTTTATACCTCTCCTTCTGCACCTTAATTTTCTTTCTACACCTATTTCAAAAACCTACCATGCAAAACGGCATTATTATATCTTTTTGGTTATCATTGCCAGATGCGGTTGACTCCAAGTTGACAAAGTGGCACCAATAAACATTTTTAAAGAACAGTATTGGATTTTGAGAATTTCAGTGAAAAGGAAAAAGGAAAAGTGTGACCATTTCCAGTGTGTTTGTCCGCTTTTCACTTGTCATTTTTCAATTGCATTTCACACCTTTATTAAACGTTTTGCTGTCACATGACCAAAATGCCTGATGGTAAAACATTGATCGGAATCTCGCAAGATGAATCAAGTGTTTCAGGTTTCCATTTCATTTATTTGTAATTTTTTTTTTGCATGCTTTGTCTTTTACATTGGTATTTATTGAATAATGGACAAACAGAGTTTAATACATACCTTTTTAACAATAATATTTCATTACAATTTTTTCTGAAGTCTTTAACTATAAATCTGAATGATCGTACATGATGTAGGGTTGCCAGATTATGGATAAGTTGGCTCCAGAGAATTCATTTATTAGCATGTGTTGTATATTTAGCCACTGAAAAAATGTTGGTTTCCCTATGTTGAATTCCTAATGCTGGGTGATTTTATGATATTTAATTCAGATATTTCTCTATTTCATAATGATGATATCTATGTTATAATTTTCCAGGGTTGATAAGAATATCTAATTGTGTGGAGATACACCGCCTTGATGGGCAAGTAGGACCTGGACGAACATACGAAGCAGCCTATGAGAACGCCGCAATTGATGAAAAAAAAGAGGCTGCTACGGCTTTCATTATAGCCAATGACGAGAAAAAAAAACGCGCAGAGAGACTGCCACAGATCCCACATCACAATAATGTGTTGGTTGCATTGTTTTCGGACAAATTCACTTTGAACCATGTTACACACTATGTTTTGATCACAGAATCTATCCGTGGCTTTCTAAGCTTGAGAAAATTTTTCACTCAAAGTCGTATCGGAAACCATAGTTTGTTAAGCTTGAGAAAAACCCTCACGAGGCAAATCGTGTTCGGTCTATCCCACCTGCACCTAAATAACATAGTTCACGGCAGTTTGAGCACGAGCTGCGTGCTGATAAGACGAAATCAGGCGAAGATTTCCTTTTACGATGTTGAAAATGAAGAGGGGGAACGAAAGCAAACATGGGGGCACCCCACTAATATTTCGTCGAAATCGGGCGATATTTTTTCTCTTGGCTTGGTGATCTATTTCATGCTTTCTAATGGTAAAAATCTAGGTGAAGACTGCAGAATAATTTCAGCACTTAGGAATGACGCGGAGTTGGATCAAACAGATTTTACTGCTGACATGAAGAATCTTATATTACAGATGTTAGACAGAAATTCTTCAAAGCGGCCTACTGCAGAAGATTTATTGAAGCATGAGTTTTTCCAGCAGACTGCTTTTTCTGTTCAGTGCACTGATGAGGAAGGTAATAATATAGAATTATAAGCTGGTAAATTCCTGTTCTTATTTTATCAACAGAAATATTTACAGTATGAAGTCATCGATGGTTATAAGAGTTTACAAGTGACTCAATGACATTTGCATTCTGTGTAATAATAATTACCCAGTGATTTTCCGAATTCTTCCATACAAGTAATATTTACAGCATTAGTGATGAGTTAGTTTGGTTATTTATAAATCAACCTACATAAGTCATGTTGAGGAGCCTATGGAACTTAATTTAATGACTTTAAGTATCCAATCACTCAATAATTTAATATTTCAATAATTTATTAATATTTTCTTCCCCAGTTGTTCCTGTTATATCATGTCGCGATAACGTTTCAAGAGGTAACTTAGAATTACATGGTGTTACGGAGAGTGATTCTGGTCCTATACCCAATGATGACGATATTGATGGCTATGTGGGCTCAGGAATGGAAGACCCACCCGGTATGTGTTATTAATATAAAAATTTCTGAATCATAGTTTGTGCTTGAATCACAGTATCAAAACTGCTATCATATATTCATGTACAAGGTATGTTGGTACTATAATTCAATTTCCATTGCAGTGTGACATGTATCAATGCTGATTCTTTTAGCAATATATGAGTGAATCAGCCAAACATCATTCATTTTTCTGCAGGCAGAACAGGGTTTCAAATCTTTGAAAATGTATTAAAATAGGCATATTGACGTTTATGCTTATTCACCATCTCACTTGACAAGAGTTACTATTAGCTTTTTATCATATTTTTATCAAAGAATTACATTTACGTTTTGTTTGTCTACCTTGTCTTATTAACTATCTGTTCGTGTAAGGGTTGTACAACACCCAAAGTGGTTGGTAAAATACATTTTAATGGATCTTTTTTTTTGCAGGTCAAAATTCTGCATATTTGCTCCCTGGTGATCAGAATAAGGAATCCTACAGAATAGCAACATTTAGAAACTTCCCTGATTACTCACCTGTGGAAGTGAGAAAGCTGGCTTCCATAGGATTCTACTATACAGGATATAAAGACAGAGTTAAATGTTTCAGGTAGAATTCACGGTTCCAACTTAAATGAGCTTGAGCCAAGTACATCGATTTATCCTTTCCATTTTTATACAGCTGTGGCCTCACAGTTGAAAACTGGACTGCTACCGATGACCCTATGAGTAGACGCTGGCATAGGGAGGAATGCGCAATGATCCAAGGAATCGAATCTAGGAACGAGCCGATGATGCAGTTAAACTTGTCAAGATTCCTTGACGCAGATGCTTTAAGACGCCCACAACTCGCGGTATATACAAATATTTATGAGAGGACATGCAAGATGCATATGATGAATTTCAGATGGATGACTTGAGTTTACTTCATACATTTATATTAGTAAATGCATTCCAACTAATGAACCCAGCAAGTATACTTATATATACCATGGGAACCGACAATAGAACCTATATCTTCAACAGATATCATTATTTGAAATTAAGATTTTTTATTGAAGGATTTAAGGAATCAAGAAATAAAGTTTAGTGCTCAACAATTCTTGCTCTTAAATTTTTTTCTTTTTAAACAGACTAACCAACAACAGTTTTCGAATACTGGTGAGTTATTCTCAAAGAATTTGGCAATTCTCTAAATGATTCGGATTTATTCAGCAAATGTGGTATTATGAAGTCCAGTGTCATTTTTTATTGTTTTATTAGGTGATAGAAGACAGCAGACATCATATGATCAGTCAAGTCGCAGAGAAAAATCCACCACATACAATGTATGTTGTTGAATCAATGTAGTAAATTCTATTATGATTGTGGATATTTCCCTCTTTTAGATCCAATACGCTTCTATCTATTCTAATGAACAAGAATCCCTCCTGATGAGTTTGGATTTGACTAAAGAAAGTGACAGAAGGTATAAGATATAAAGGTCTTATTAAATGTATTGAATTCAATTCAAGCATATGTGGTATGCTGGTGTTTGTTTTCAAGTTTTGCTAGACAATTGCCAATAACATGATTCAAAAAGTACCATGTATGCTTATATTGATTTCGACCCAGTGTTCCATCGTTACTCAAGGAAAAAATATAAAACATAAACAAAAAAATTGAAAAATTTTCTTTGCTATCTCACCTTCAGAAAATCTTATGTCAAATGGCCTTCTTACCCAGCGCCCACCATTCCCTCGTTATTGGCCGCCAATGGCTTTTTCTATCTGGGAAATCTTGATAGAACCCAATGCTTCTCCTGCTTTGGAGTATTGCGTAATTGGGCTGCTGATGACCTCGTCAGTGAGGAGCACAAAAAGCATTTTCCAAATTGCAGGTGAGTAATTTTTTAAATAATTTTAGCCCCTTCCTAATGAATAATTTTCCATGGAAGTTTTAGTTTCGATTCTCTGTGTTCATATATTGGTTCAAAAAAAGAATATTTCATTTCCGTCATAGAATGGTCATCGGGAAAGACAGCGTTAACATACCATTGACCACATTCGAGAGACAAAGACTGGACAACGCAGAACCTATTAATGCTCCGGCCAATTCCAGCATGCCAACGACCCCACCAGAACCGAGTGAACAAGAAAAAGCAAGGCTGGCTGTAAGTTATCCATGCAATAATGCGGTCAGTGCACACATGCGACAATTGGAAAGCAGATTGGAAACTTTCAACAACCCCAACTGGCCGTCTCATAAGATAAAGGCAACTCCTCGTCAAATCGCTATCGCTGGCTTCTTTTATCTAGGTACATATTATTTATCATAGCAAAAAGTTAGCGTAACGTAACGTTATTCCCAATCCAGGCCGAGTGATCAATTGAATATTAGTATTCTTTTGACTTATCATGACATGAATTTAATGCTCACGCTATATCAAATATAGCAGTATTCAGGAAATAGTGTATGCTTCATTGCCATGTATACAATTGTGACTTCATGTTTTTCACACTAGTCATTTGCATGTCCCAAGCTAGTAATACAACAATATTAGCTTCAGCTGTTAAAACTCATCACATCACAAGGCATCGAAAATGTTGCTATATTCCTAATTGAGCTGAACATGGTTAAAACTGTCTTGGTCCAGCCAATTAGTGTTGAGGGTAATGTTTGGAGCTTCAGATTTTGGGATCAAGCTTTCATAAGTATATTTCATTAATTTTCATTGCAGGAGAAAAAGATAAATGCAAATGCTGGTACTGCAACGGTGGGTTGCAGAACTGGGATCCTTACGACGAGCCGTGGACCGAGCATTCAAAGTGGTTTCCTGGGTAATAATGGAAATCTATTTAGAATATTTTTTTATATTGTGACTATTGTAGGTTTTCATACTGTATTCAAGCCTTTTGTAACGGGAATTTTTATGTGATTTAAAGATGCGAATTTGTGCTGCGGAACAAAGGATCTTCGTTCGTTTCCCATCTTTATGATCAACATCCCAATTTAGCCCGTCCTGCAATAAGGAATGCCGTTAGGTAATTGAAATTCCAATATTCACTCCAGTTAATAGTTTATGTTGCATGAATCTTTGTTGTGTGTTTTGAAATGAAGCTCTTTGCTCATGTGTTTGAATTTTTATTATCTGAGCAGCTTTACTAATTTCTCATTCTAGCCAACATGTGGCCGTCAAGGTTGACGACATTCTCGCAAAAAATCTTTCCATGTCCATGCTCTCAATAATAACATGTTAACAATGTTTTAGGAGATTGCATATTTCCTAAATGTAGTTTCTAAACTTAGATTTTTAAAGTGCCTCGCCTATTCCTCTCAGCTTTCGTGAAAGAAGCGATCTAGATATACCACCGCAGCCCAGCACGTCTGCGAACCAACCAAGCTCTCAAAGTGAAATGTCAAGTGTCGTGGAAGAAGCAATCAAAATGGGATTTCCCAGCACCCAAGTTCATGATCTCCAACAAAAGTATGGTTTTTCAATGGTGCCTTGGTATTGTGATCTTATTTCATCTTAAATATTTGGTAACAAAATCAATGAAACAGGAAAATAGCAACGACCGGATCTGGATACTTGATGATATCAAACATGGTTGAGGACTTGCTTAATCCCCAACCAAGTCAAAAACTGCCTACACCTATAAGTGGGGCGTCAAATTTTACTGAAAATCAAATGGAAGTGGAGGAGAGTAGTGGACAGGTTATGGTAAATGAACCATGTCCTGAGGAAGGTATTATACTGGTTACTCCATTACATATAAATTAGTTTGTTTCAACATCCTCTATGTACCGTATATACTCCTGTATAGGTTGATAAAAAATCATCATTCATGTATAGATCAAGTTTTCGATGGTAATTAAACAACAAATTAGGATAGTAACATATTTTATTGCCTGAAAAGAATAAGAGGTAAAGTTCACTAAGAATAAAATTCACAATTTATGGCAAATAAAAAGGTGTATGGAAATACAAAATGAAATATCATTCAACCTGAAGAAACTTCCCCTTTCAGACACCAAGTTTTCTTGTCTACCAAACTATGGGAAATAATATACGTTGATGGAGCTTGCAACTCGGCATGTTTTGGACACTATTAATCTCACCTTACTTTGTTCCCAGAAAAGACAAACATCGCAGAGACTATGAAATCCATACAGAATGAAAGATTGTGCAAAGTTTGCCATCAGCAAAACTCCGATGTGGTCTTCATCCCGTGTGGACATCTTGCGACTTGTGAGCAATGTGGCAAGAAAATAGTCAGATGCCCCTTCCCGACATGTCGTACCAAAATTGAGGATAGGATAAAAGTTTTTCTCTCGTAAAAAATACCTTTGGCATGAAGGACAGTATTTGGGATAAAATAGGATACAGAATAAGGGTTTAGCATGTTTGAACAAACTATTGTACATATTTGTACAATCTATTGAAGTGCTTTTACTATTGTTCCATTTTTAACATCCGTCAGAAATCTCGAATTTCCAGATATTCCAGGCAATTTTTCCATCCTTTCGGTCCTGAAAACTGAGGGTCAACTGTACTTAGAACAACTAAGTTATATAATATTGGTCTATTGTACAAAAAATATGGAGCCTTCAATATTGAAAATGTAGAAATAATTCCTATTTACTTATGCTCTTGAATAGCAGATTTGAGCTTCTGTATTGCTGTTGTATATCTCTAACCTTAAGTATCAATTATATCCAAGCATATACAATATATACCCTAAATTATAAACTATTGCTGATAATATCTAGTCTTCACAAAGTTAATGTCTACACGTAGTATCAAGTATGGTATACAAAATGCACTTGCCGTGGGCACGTTGGCAAAATGAATTTTTAACACTCATAATTCAGATTTTAAATTAGTAGCATGTCCAATAAGTTTTGACTGTCTGAAGAAATCCCTTGTAGGTTGATTTAAAAATCTACAAATCTGATATAGTGGGTAATGGTGTGGATTTAATTTAGGTTTCTCTGTAGATATCTTATGTACAGTATGTTGTTTTGCTAAGTAGGTTAAACGATCGTTTTGTTAATAAGATCCAGTAGCTTTGATAAGGCAAATTCTTTGAACTGCTAATTACTTTTATGTTACAGTGAACATCTGATTCAATTTTATGCCTATAACAAGTATCAATTCTGTATATGGAAATCATAATCTCTGGTATATATATATATATCCAAATAATGAGTATGCACTTGATATGAACACTTGGCATAGACCGATGATGGTTGAGGTCAGGGCCGGATTAAGGATTTGATGGACCTGGGGCTATATGGTAGTCAGAGGCCTATATTTCCTTCCCGTTCAATGCACCATAACTAAAATAAAATAAACGGAAAATATACACGAAGTATGTA
>QXVX01003624.1:59747-138852 GCA_013436065.1 Halocynthia aurantium
GAATTTTTAACACTCATAATTCAGATTTTAAATTAGTAGCATGTCCAATAAGTTTTGACTGTCTGAAGAAATCCCTTGTAGGTTGATTTAAAAATCTACAAATCTGATATAGTGGGTAATGGTGTGGATTTAATTTAGGTTTCTCTGTAGATATCTTATGTACAGTATGTTGTTTTGCTAAGTAGGTGAAGCGATCGTTTTGTTAATAAGATCCAGTAGCTTTGATAAGGCAAATTCTTTGAACTGCTAATTACTTTTATGTTACAGTGAACATCTGATCTAATTTTAGTGCATAGCTCAACCAGTACAGTACATGTTGTTTAATTTTGTTGAATATATCTGTGGATTTCTGATTCCTGCAGTAATTTGGTCTTGCATACTATCAAATACTGTACTGTAATTTTCTTTAGTCTGTGATTACAGTATGTGTATACTGTAAAAGTCCATGGATGTGTGCTTATGTGGTTAATGTTGTGTCGTAATTTCAATTTTATGCCTATAACAAGTATCAATTCTGTATATGGAAATCATAATCTCTGGTATATATATATATATCCAAATAATGAGTATGCACTTGATATGAACACTTGGCATAGACCGATGATGGTTGAGGTCAGGGCCGGATTAAGGATTTGATGGACCTGGGGCTATATGGTAGTCAGAGGCCTATATTTCCTTCCCGTTCAATGTACCATAACTAAAATAAAATAAACGGAAAATATACACAAAGTATGTACTCATTGAACACATTCAAATGACATATTTTCTGGATTTAGACAAAGCAAACCTGTTAATAACATCATCGGCGTCTACTTTTTCCAAAATTTTGTTTTTGTGGGCCTGGGGCTGCAGCCCCATCAGCCCCCGCCTTAATCCAGCCCTGGTTGAGGTATTTGTAATTTGCAAATTATTTTACTTGGCAAGACTAGCACAATCAATCTTTTTTCTACTTGCATATATGCTTCTTTGATTTTGTCTAGGTCTAGTGAATATTATACAGCACTATGTATCTGTGAAAATATTCTGAGTGAAATTGTAAGTCTTGTCAGTAATCAAGTTCCCTTGGATATGGATTTGCATGTATATAAATATTGGAAGATTTCTGCTATGACAGTAATTAACTGCCGAGGAGGATAAGTTGAAGCCAAGGTTTCAAAAACAGGATTATTCCGAGTCAGCTATCTAGTTCAGTATGGTGAGGCATGGCTGCTCGAGTAAGTCAGAGGAATGTGGATAATGTGCATATATTATCCGTTTTATGAACAAATATATCAGAACACTCTCGCCAGATGTGCGGAAAAATCCAATCTACAAATCCTCTTATTGTTAATTCTGGTAGTAGTGCATTGGGAGTGTTGTCATGAAATCCCTCCTACCTGAGAGTTATATGGCTAGTATAAAAAATTCCAAGTGTGTACAACAAACTGTAACTGTCCTTACCCCCAAACCATTGGTCTCCAATTCACCCGAACCAACACCCTCCACCCCGAGTAAAAATGTAGATATTTACCAACAATTTTGTAGGTAAAAATGGAAATAATAGCAAGAAGACTTGTACCTAAGATAAGGAGAAGATAACAAATAACCCTGATTGGGAATCCACTTCGTTATCATATGCATTTTATTTTAAAACTCGTGTTTGGATATGTGGTATTATTGTTTGCTAAATGTGTTCATATTTTTCATGACAAAAACAGAAAGTATCAAGTGTGGGAATAAAATCGAAAGGGGTGAAGGAAAAGAAGGGTGATATGATTTTACGCATCATTGCATTTCGGTATTCAATCACTGGTAGAGATATAAATAGTTTTTTTTCTTTTTCATTAGCATTATCTTTTGGCTGTCGGAGGAGGTACGTGTTTGTTGTTGTAGAATATAGAACTAAACGAGCTTTTGAATGCAGATTAATCATTGCATTACGTATTGATTTGAATGTTTAGGATCATAATAATATAAACAGCATATATTTTTGATTTTTTTCAGCTTGTCATATTTATTTATTAAAATCAAGCACTTCGCTGTTGCTTTGGATTGAACGTGGATTTCGAACAGTCGTATCCATATGCCTAAATTTTTTTCAACTCGTAGGTTTGTATATAAACATAAAATGCATGCAGTTTGGCCTAATTTGCTAAGCATGAAATGGTTTCGTTAATTTCGGATTAATATATTACACAGATGAGATTATAGACATACATGCGTAAGAACTTGGCCATCATTAGGAGGAAATATATAACCTGTCCTTGGCCTAAACGATCTGTAGATTTCTAGCTTGAAAGGGAGTACATTGTTATCGAGGCTATTTTATATAGCTAGGTGCCTACTCGGTCCTTCAACATGTTTTGGGAAAATGACTCTGGATGTAGATATAACATTTCCTCTGAATTTCTCTGTATTAGTCACCGCATGTGTATATGTACATGTATATTCTATATATACCATGCTAGGTGCATAATTTAACCTCACTCTAAATATCTGCTCTACCGATTCAGTCAATTTTAATTCCATCATACCGACTGATCGCATTAATTAATTTTGGATTAGGGTTTCCTTATCTCAAGTTTTGCTTAAAGCAAAAGCTCTTTATTTTATGTCACTGGTCGGTGAAAGTTTCATGCAATCCTCTAGCCTGCTAGCTACAGCTTATCCTTGGAAAATTAACAGTTTGAAATGCAAGAATAAGAATGTGTTCTCAAAATGAGTATCTGTCCCATATTGGATGTAATAAATGTGAATGACTTCCTGAAGTCTGTCATTCCCATAAAACGGCTATCAGTGACTTGACTGAACTTTTGGGATATGTTGTTGTTTTCATCATTTTGAAATCAATATCTGTCATGCATATTTACCACAGCGTCCGTTGCCTTTGGCTTTAGTGATTGAATTAAATAGTTCAAGGAGTCATCGGTCATGAAGTACCACTTAAAATACCTTTGATGTTAAGACGCTACTCGCATTCTTTTTAAATCGCCCTTATGAGAGACTTACGTATCATAGTTTCAGCCTATGTTGCTGATGTAATCATTGCTTTCTAGCCAACCGAATGCACTCAACAAATGTCTTTTAACAAGTGTCCATGAAAATATTTAATAGGATGTAAAATTTCAGGATACCAATAAATCAGTTTGGACTGGACACCAAATTTGGTATGACTTGTAGCAGTAATAAACTATCACTCAAGTTGAAATGCCTCTGGCTACTATCTTCATACTACGACTTGTCGTAACTGTTTACATGGCTTGTCATTAGAATTAATTTGATATGCCTTACGTGCAGGTAATTTAATACCATGATTTGTACATGTAAATTGTATTACATATATCTTGTAAGTCCCATTGTATTTTATCGTAAGAGGACATGGAGGTCTATTCGATATGTGGGGAAAATTTGCACTCATAAAGAGAAAATAATCTTGAATGAGAACTGATTTAAATCAAAGTGTATCACATTTACTTCTTATACAATGAAGGTATCATTTGAGTGATTATAGTCAGGGATAGGGGCGGACTATTTCTTACTTGAGACTCGAATTCTAGGGTAGTTACTATTGAATTGCTAGCAGCGAAGAGACTTTCATCCCTATGACTGGAGCTAATCAATGAGTAATATATGGTAGAAAATCATGCTATTTCACTTGGTATTTTGCTGTTGCAAGGTATGTCGAGATGTCATGTGAATCACTGAACAAAAAAAGCTCAAGAGATAAGTATAGTATCCCTACGTATTTGAAAAAATTGATCAACCTAAATACTACTATAGTCGGCCATCGTTAAAACACATTAAGGGTGAAGGGTGTCCATTTTATCTGATAGCCTGAGTTAACCGATGGATTATTCCCACACAGTATCTAAATCACAGACTGTACTGTAAACATCATATAACTGTATAAGTAATATAAATATAGAAATTATTTTTGAATTAAACCAGGCAGTGTGTACAAAGTTTTATGTGTTATAAATTGTTTCATCATTGGCTGTTATTTCTACAGTGGCGTTCTGCAGGCTCGGGTTAAACCATTAATATCGTTAATTTTTAACATTAGCCGCTGGATGTTTGTTCGGTGAAGTGAAATAGTTGGAAGTCCTTGTTGATCTTTACTGTAATGATCGATTACATAGAGAAGTTCCACTTGAGTTGAAGAAGCAAACAACTACCACCCTTGCGAGAATTACTTTCTTAGCATGTTATCCATCACTTCAAATTTTTGGATTGACTGACCAATGGTTTATGGTCTTCAAAAACCTCAAATCTCTTATGATTCCAAATAATTCTGTATGGATAGTGTTCTCATAAAATAAGAATCTCTGTCTGTGAATTTATAAATTGGGAACAGATGGCTTTGTTGTATCGTAGTCCTGTTTGTTTGAATACAAGATGTTTATTATTATCTGCAAATATAAATTAAGCTATTTCTACTCAAAAACATTTCTACATTCGACTTGAATAGAATACAGATGCCAAAAATATTCCTTATCTCAATTAAGCCGTCTTATATCAGTGTTTTTGAGAGTGATGCATCATTCTTTGTTGTTAAGACTAGTGATGAAGTGATTCCTGGTTCCTAATCTGTGACATTTTGATGTCGAATCAATAGGTTGGAATTTGACTTTATAAACTAATAATGACTGATCCTGTATTTAAATATATAATACATAGTTTTAGAGCAGTACAATTGTAAATAATTTAATTTTGCTAATTCCTATCTGAAGAGTAAAAACCAGGCTCCAATATATATTTTTGCTGCTACCTTTTGTCATTAGAACATTCGTTTATTTCTTTAGCCAAGAATGTGTTTAATAACGTTATAGACATATAGGTTTTATTACTTCAAGCAAAGAGAGATGGAAGTCACATTCATTCATGTTGTTCATTATTTTGTTACCCACAGTGCAAAAACTGTGTGCGGTTTGTACACAAGAGGTTGATTTAGTTGTTAGGCAGAGCATATTCAGTAAACGGAATGTTCGCTCCATAAAAATTTCTAAACTATGTTGCACTATTACAATACTTCAGGACCATTCTGCTATCGGTACTAATTTCCTTCTAGCAACATTTTATTATTCTCCCTTTGTCTAGATTTAATCCTAAGTACTCTTGAATGATACAGCGCTATTTGAACTGAATATCACAGTTTTATTAATGATATTAGGCCAATCACTTCTTATCATTATTCACTCATTGTGATATGTTTTCAGCGCACTTGAGACCCTGTTGAGAAGCATTGAAATTAGGATAGTAATGAATTTTTTGCTGTTAATTCAATCAATGGATTGTGTCTTTGTCTGGCGATTGATAATAAGGAGGCCTTTCCTATCAAATTCCATAGCATAGTTCCCTCTCTACTCTTGCGTGTCTTAAAAAATGCCAGGATTCAAAATTATATGGTATATATGGTAACAGCTCCAAGCAGTCTTGTTATATTCATGCATGATTTTTACTTCTCAGTTCATGTGTAGTATTACTGAAATAGAAAGTAATGTGGTGCTGGGAAAGGGATGGATTACCAGGCTCTCAGATAAAACTAATCCCACATTTATTTAGCAAGGTTACTAAGGCTTATTTCGTTCTAATGATGTCAGTTTTCTGCTAGTTAACACATACAAATTCTTAACAGATAGTTGAAGTGATGAATATAGGCCTTAACCTTAACCAGGCATATATGGTAGTTCTGGACCACTAGCTAGCACTAGCAACATGTGCAACTCATTAATTTCACTTGAAAAGAGTGACATATAAATGATCTAAAATGAGATGATGTAATTAAAACTAACAGCATATAGAGTTCATAAAAATTCTAGTTTATTAGCAAAGTGCTATGTCATCTTACTGTCTGCCATACTGGAACAGTCATACTGCTTGTGTGTGCTATTTATGGTTGGTTTCATTATCTAAAATAATATTTGTTGTCTCATTTTGTGCTACTAACTATTAATGTGCTGTTAATCAGATAGATATCGACCGATACTTCCGTATCACTATAGGTCGTTGCTGGAGATGTTAAAACTGAATTTAGGATTCTTAAGCAAGAAAGGAGGCATTTTATATCTGGCAAAAGATTTCATATTTAAATGAATTAGGTAGCCATCTTAAAAGTTATTTGTTAGGACCATTTTGCATGTGAATAATATGTTACTGTTGAATCGTAATATCAATCAGATAATGAATCGTATGATACTTAACATAAGATTAATAAGAATACATACCGCACTATAATAATTTGCTTTTCTCTTCCCTCTGTTTAATTATTTTGCTCAAGGAAGTAATGTGATTTGATAATAATCTGCCTATCTGCTGTTATGACCTTAGTTGATTGAGTCACAACCTGAATCAGGTTTGTAAATTTTCACTATTCACTAAAATTTCAAATTAATTTAAACGAAAATCACTAATTGTTATGTCGTCAACAATGTGTCATGTGTTTTATTGTTTTGCCTATACCAGTATGAACAAGAAAAGAGCTGCACCGAAGCCACCTCCTCAGGCTACTGGTTCCCCCAGCACACAAGCAGCGGACAGTGGCAGCGCAGAAAAGGAAGCGCCAGTACCAAAGAGTCGGAAGGACGTACAAAAACCGCCTGCCCAGAAAGTGCCAAAAAATGGGTATGAGCTGAAATGCTGTCAGAGTTTTCTACTGTTATATATGTTCCATTGCTGTTATGTGAAGATTGTTACATCACCACCTTCTTAATCTTATGGCCTTGTATTGGCTGAGGACAAAGTGTTCATGTATGATTGATGTTTTCTTCACTCGATATCTTGATCATGAAATTAAATTTTCATCGGTTTAGAAAGACTTCGATTCCCATGAAATATTAATCCATCACAAGACCACATTCCTCGATAAATAAATGTTTGACTTCAATGTTTACTGCAGGGAGCCGAACACGAATGAACTAACCGAGAAGGTGAAAAATGATGAAATACCTAGGACACTACCTGAAAATGTTACCCTGAAGGTTGTCTTGCCTGACCAAACAGTCAAAGAAGCGGTGTTTCCATCTTCGTAAGTCTACTAATTTTTACTCTGTTGGGTTATAATGAACTCGTAGCGTGTCAGAGCCTCAGGTAAAGTCGGTAAAGTTTGTCAAATAGCAATGAATTCTTCGTTTCAAAATTAATCCTAAATCCCAACGCATTTAAAGGTTGCGGATAAACCAGTTCAGTAATAGAGGTTCCTCTGAAGTTTTCAAATATCTACATGGATTGACAAAGTAAATCTTAAGACTTTTGTCAAAATAAAGTGAAAGTATTACCAATCACTATGTATCAGTTGAATCAAACATACATACATTTTCTGTTACATAAAACTTTATTGGTCTTTTGCTTCAACCAACTACCGCCGCTGTAAATAATTTACAAGTGCCTGTAAACATATTTGTAATCTCGTCAATTCAGTTAATTATTCCATGAGGATGTCGAAGTCTTCTTGGCCAATAGATAATGTTATGTACATCTGACTTTTTGCCCTTGCGCCATGCTTCTTTCATAGTCATCAGAATTCTGCATATTACTTAGTTTTATGGTCTCTAGTGTGAGGTTTATTTGCTTATTGAATATTTCCATGTTGTCTCCTCACAAATGCGATATCTCAAGTGTTCGTGAACTATTATGGTGATTTGAAATATGTTATACATCAGTGGTTGCCAAACTTTTGAGTCTACTACGTGGTCAAATAATATTATATCAAAGGAATTATGTAATATATCACTGGACCCTTGTTATACAAAAGTCCAATCAACTGTCCGTTCCTATTATACATAACTATTCAATTACCACAGCAAATGTGTATTTTTATTCATGATGTATATTAAAAGATATCAGTGTGTGCCTTTCTTATCACCGAGATGTATAGCCTGATAATATCAGATTTCAAACTTGATCTAAGCATTGCCACACCATTGTCCACAGTCTAAAAAAAATCCATCAATTTTGAATCAATAATAGGTAAACTTTATTATATATCTGACCTGAATTACATTCACATGCAATGTTTATGTTGGTCTATTCATAGCCTTACATAAAAGGAGTAAATCCACACAGCTACAAAAACATGAACATCGTACATGGCTATTGTTCCGCATACCATTACCTACTACCGAGTCTTTTATCTCTGCCTATATTGTACACTATACTGTACCTTCGTTTTAGGCGTCAGACCATGTGAATTCACAGATATAAGTCCATAACTCCCCCAATAAGATTTTGACTACTACTTTTTTTAACAGGACCGCTATGATAGATTTACGTATGCAGTTATGCGCGCGTTACAAACTCCCACTGAGTTCGTACACTGTTGAACCGATCCAAATATCAGATGGAAGATCCATTCCTTTTCAGCCTTCGCACACGTTGGCCGCTCTCGCCGCCGAAGCAGTCGCTATCAAGTCGAAAGCTAAAGAACCTGTAAGAGTCTTACCTCCTAAAGTACCAGAGGTAAAAAAAATTTGAGTTTCCGTAGTCATTCATAATTTGATTGTCCTAGTTTTCCTAATTCGCTTTTTTTTTATTCAGCAAACAGTACGACTGACGATAAAAATGTCTAGGAGCCAGCAGCAGGTCCTGCGTGTGAGTCCACGTTTGCCACTGTCCAAAATATATCCTCAGATTATTGAAAAGTTTGGTGTGAGCGCGGACTCCCATCCGTTCATGGAATTGAGGCACCCGGAGCAAAAGGATATGACGCTAGACACATCCAGATGTCTGGATGATTATAAAATTAGGGAGTTGTTCTTAGCAGACAAAAGAGGTATGAAATCACTTAATATAGCATGGTAATTTTGTGGTATTAATTCAAATCTTAATTGATGTTTTGTGTGTCAACCGTGAACTAAATATGTTCCTTCCTTACCTGGCAATGGGCAAATGTATTTTAAATGTTAAAATAATTGCTTATAGCATATCAACCGTTCAACCGTGGTCTAGTTCAATAGGTTCAGAGTTACCCATGATATGATAAATTAACTAATGTATTGATCAAAAATCCCAGATGAATATTGTCCTGTCAGGATTATATTGTAATTGCTTCTCTGTCACTATTGGTGTCATACTCATCACCTCATGAACTGCAGTTTATTGATCAATTCCAATGATGTAATCGTAGATTAGTCGACCACTATAATACTATCTGTAATCCGATGGAGCAGTTGTTCTTAACCTTCATTAAAAATGCTTCGGGGCAGAACTCTGTGTGTGTGAATTTGATTCAACCTTAGGACAATGCCCTTTGTTGAGTTCATCATGTTTGTTTATCAATTTAGGTTCGTGCATCTATAACGAATGGGCTAATGCAAAATTGTGTTTAGCATTCCATCTGATAATTATTTTTATAAATTCTGCATGTTGTGAATGATTTAAAGTTGTAATTGATTGTTTTTCTATCAGCACAAAACAGTGTTTCATCCGTTACGATCGAAGATATTCCTCACTACCGAGAAGGTAATCTATATATATATATGTAAGATCGCCTGTCTGTCATCTGTCTGTTTCTCTTCAATATATGTCCATTATGTATCAAAGCTATCAAATCCTTCCAGACTTGGCCCTTTGCAATCTTTCATGGAATGAATTAGAAATAAAGATTCCTAAGAAAAAACTTCGAATAATTGCAGGGAAATTCCAGTTGCATCTGTATTGCTTGATCCTACTGAAAAAATCAATGCCTTCCTCATAACATATCCTATAATATTGCCAAGATAAATTATATTGATCAGTAACTATTATGAGTGTTTTCTCACAGTAATCTTTATGAATAATTTTTTAATATCCACTTATATCTGGTTAATTTAAATCTTTTATTTCTAAGATATGATAGATGTTTTCTGATATTTTGCTTGCATGTCCACAATTTTAAAAATTCATTCGATTGAATTGTACACGATTAAAAATCACATTTTCCTTGTAATAAATGTTGAAGACCTTTGTTCAGATAAACTACACTCACCCAGTGTAAGCACTACTGAAAAAGAGAAGAAAGGAGGTCTGAAATTATCATCGCTTTTCAAGAGATCCAAAAAACACAAGGTTACATTGATCTTGATAGCATATTTACTTATTTATCTGGCATCAGTTTCACTCTAGCATCGTCGTACTGATTGTTATGTCAATTTTTTTTTTGTACAAACAGCAAAAGAAAGATGGTGCTCTCAGTCTAAGTACTCCGCCACCTCCTGCTACCAAGTAAGAATTCAGTTTGTTTTTTATATTTATCTTCTCTCGTTCAGCTAGTTATATTCCGGAGACTAATTCAGTATAATTTGAATCTACTACAAATACCTCAGTTAAAAAAATTGATTCAAATTAATAAATACTAGCTATCATTATCATGTAACACCATAATTTTGAAAACAATATAACGGATTCTTTAGGTACTATAAAAACATACGTGATTCTGAATTTCATACAATTGCAATAGCTTTAATCTATCTAACCTGCATGGTAGGTTCAATACTTCATAAAGAGTGCAAGATGTTATGAGAAAAATAACAATTGGTACATATTTAATTCTGCAAAGTTTTCTTCACCATCACAGTCCCCTATCTCATTGAGCCATATATTAATTCTTTTCTTTAATTTGCCAGGGCTGCTGGTGCTCCCCTGCAGCAACAGCCACAACAGCAGCAGCAAAAACCTAACAATTCCAATAACAGCAACAGCAACAGCAAAGTTCAAGAGGAAATGCCAGAAAAAAAGAAAAGAACTGCTCCAGTTAAACCTATAACCAAAGAGGTAAAAAGTAACCATAACTTGATAATGTGGCATGTAGTCGAGTCGGTTGTCCAACAGGACAGAACGATCTTGAGTAGGATTTGATCCCTCTTTGAGTTTTTTTATCTGTGCAATATTCTGGGATGTATGCATCCTGGACCCCCATGGCCAGAGTTCAGGATATAAGTTTGAAATGTATTCTCGCCTCTTCAAAATAATTTTTATACAGAATGAATCGGTGACGAACGAAACGCTCAAATCAGAAATATCCAGCAAGATAGAAAGCACTGTATGTATTCGAATTTCTATGTTATTAACAAATATTCTAAAAAGCTTCATCTCATTTTCGGAAAACTTTGTTCCTGATGTATTTCAGGAATCTCTAAAGTCTGATTCGGAGGAAAGCAAAAAAATTGAACAAGGTAGTTTTAACGTTATATCATATCTATATATATTCCTATATATCTCGCATAGTGCAGTCATATAGACTGACAAGAGAAATAGTAGTTATGTAATATAGGTCCAAAAAATATACTGATTTTGATTCGAAATTTGAAGAAAAAATTGAGAAGGAGTGTGGAATACCTAATTATTCAGTATTGCGCATCCATCCATCAATCGCGTGAAGTACATCAAAATCTTTGCTTTCAATTCTGATATGTATATTGATTATTGTTCTCAACATTCATTGCTATGGCACTTCTGCTTTCACATAGATATAATACCTCCCTGTTATATATGGTGGTTATAGTCCAAAAATGTCATTGAGGTCGGAGTTCACACTGAAAAAGCAAGTTTGCATTGTGTGCATCATGGTTCTACTATACTTTGGAATATTTAGAAATTTCTTTTCCCCGAAATTATCATAGTTTAAATCAGTTATTTCAATTTTTCATCGCTCTGCCAGCCAGTC
Organism: Halocynthia aurantium; assembly: GCA_013436065.1. Taxonomy (NCBI): domain Eukaryota; kingdom Metazoa; phylum Chordata; class Ascidiacea; order Stolidobranchia; family Pyuridae; genus Halocynthia; species Halocynthia aurantium. The sequence continues at coordinate 71,365 of QXVX01003624.1, forward strand.
ATCTTAGTTCATTATTCTTACTAACATGATTGCATGCTCCAAATGATGATGATAAATATATAATTGCTGCACGCTAATCATTTTAAGAATATCACGAATTGCATGAGACTCTCCCCCAAGTGAAAACGCGAACGAAAAGAAAAGCGCCACCCGTTCCACCGCCAAGGACTTCAATTTTGTCGAGCGCTGAAGATAATCAATCACCTCACCTGTCAGGTATCTGAATGATTCCATCAATTCAGTGTTAATTATTTTGAATAAGTTTGATGTTTTTAATTTTTCAGTTAATTGAATACAGTAATCATAATTTGATAGATAGTTCAAGGCTGTTAATGTATTGCGAAGGTGTCTGTTTAGGTAAAATATCACACGGTGAAGGATTAATGAATAAAAAGTTATGTTTAGATGTTTCAGACGACTCAGTAGTATCTGCTTAGTGTTATTATTATTATTTAGCCAAAGTGTTATAGAATTATTAAATGTTACATAAATTGTGGGAGTGTGGTGCACGCTGACTTGTTTATAAACTTTGTAATATTCACTTCTTTATGTCTCATTTTGATATTAGAGCTGGAACAATGGAACTGTCATATTAATCTACTTATTACCAATGCGACATATGCATATAATATTAAGGTTCCGATTTCACATACAGAACGATTTGTAAAGAAAAAGGCACCAACTCCACCCGGAATGCATTCCAGAGAAGAGTCGATTGCTTCGAACGAATCTTCCCCTGGGCAGATCAGCGATGACATAGATGAAGGTGAAACTGCTTCTCTAAAGCAAAAACCAACTAAGCCGCCAAGGAATATTGTGAGTAGTGATGTATATATTGATCAGGGGCCTAATTTTTTTCGGGACTGTCTGACCCCTGGTTCCCAGCGCTTCTAAAATGTTCAAGGATTTCCCAGCACTTCTCAAATGTTCATGCAATTTTTCAGAGTCTAGACCTGAATGCCAAAGAACTGTCTGGAGCACTGACAGTTGCAGATGTGCAGGTTGAGATTAAAGAGGAAAATGGTAAACAAACTAACATTATTCATTCATTTCTTGTATTTCATATATAGCTGATGTTGTTCCATTGTCATCTGTAATCAATATCGGATGCTCAAAAACTCATATTTCTTAACTACTTTTCCTTCATCATAATATTTTTTGAATGCATAGTATAGCAACTATCCTCCTCCAAGATCTACTGACTGTTAAGAGAAAAGAGTTCCAACATCTCTTAGTCAGTATATCTTAAATCCCTTAAAGAATCTTCAAAATTCTCATGGTCTGGGTATATCCTCATAGCTATCTCCATCATAACTTGACACTGACAATTTACAATTACTAATATTGATAAGTTGAAATGATGAGCTTTAGCATAAACCACTCAAATATTTTCAAAGCAATATCATAGCTATGTATAAGCATCACAGTTTAAATTAAACACCCATTTCGTGAAGTTTTCGATGAAAGAGCTGAAACAGTAGCAGAAAATGTTGAAGAATCCCAAGCCGCTGGCGGCATTGTCGAGCAGAGATCTGTTGATCATCAGTTAGGAGAGAAAGAGTTTTCTGACGGTGAGGAAAGGCATGAATACGGCATGACACAATCTGGAGACGATGACGAAAACATCAATGCGAATATTGGTGTTGTCGAGGGCCTCACAGAAGAAGTGAAGGAAATCATTGAATCAAAATCACTCCAATCAAGAACACCAGATTCTGTTGATGATGGAGCCACAGCTGCGGAAGATACAGCTCGAGATGTTCAGGATGTTTCTTCAGACGAAGATGATCCGGATACATATGACACCCGAGCTCCTCCACCTACTCCGATTGATTCCCTGGATCATAGAATTTGGGATAAGGAAAACGTCAATCACCATAAAGATGCTGGTGCTGGGGGTTAGTGATGTGTGGAGAGCATGAAAGTTTGCTTTCGGTGTTTCATCAATGATTGCACCCTGTAATTGGTTGTTGTGCTTAGCTCTGCTAAAGCTGGGCATTATAATCGTCAAAAATCTGTGCTATTGTGGTTATAGTGTGTTATTCATGCTGGTGCTGCTGAAGCAATGTGGTGTTTAATCTATTTGAATTTTTAATGCAAAGTTTACATTCCATGAGCTGAAGTGTGATCGAAGAACGCTATGTAAGGCCGTGATAAGCGCAGAAATACAAGTTAATTTTCAAGTGTAAATACTCATAAAGAAGGAATTTTTATTGATTTCGTCCCCCGGTATATTTTTTCATTAGATATCTGTATAAGATCTCGTAAATTGGAATCGGTTATATTTCTCCTATTCTTAACTATTCTAAATGCACTTGATAATTGTTTATATCAATATTATTTTATTATGATGATTTTATAATTTGCATGCATGCACTTCCCTCTTGTGAAATTTCAGAGTTATAAACGTCATTTCACTGCATAAGTCAGCATATGTAACCTTTGAGAATTGTGCAGCTACTGTACATGGAAATTGCTTGTAAAGCATTGTATATTGCATTTGTGGCATCATTGAAGTTGCTAAATTCGATATTACATTCTCTCTTTTCAGATGGAGACAGCTCAGAAACTCAGAAACTAAGCAATGCTCTGACAGATTCCTTAGAGAGAGCAGTTGATCAGATCGATCAAGTTCTGGAAAATGCAGGTATGATATGATAAACATTACCAAACCAAACTCCTCTAAGACAAATTCGATTTCGAGAATTTCGTTGCGTAACCTAGGATGAACAATACTTGGAGCTAAATTTTAAAATAAATTAAATATTAACAGATTTGAATGAACTGAGAGAAGATGTGGATGAAGCTATTGAACATGATATTACAAATACCGATGAAGAATCTGTTGAGAATAAAACAGGTTCAATATTTTTCTATATTAACAGAGCTTTTGCTTTCTACCAAATAGTTCCTGTCTCACCCATAATTTCGATACTGGATTCTTTTATTAAATATATTATTATGAACAGAAGAAGAGAATCATAATGCAACATGGAGAGATGAAGACGGCATTGAGGTAATTGATTTAGTGACGAAAGAGACAGATAAAGAGATTCAGTCGCCATCTTCATCGGAATCAGAGCGCTCTGAAAGTCCAACTGTAAGTTTGCGAAATGGTATTCACAATACTGGAATATCTGGAAATATATAACATATGTAACCTAATACGAATAACATAATCCACGGCACTGTCCCAGGCATTATTATTTTCCCAGGTAAAACCTTGTAAGAATTAAATGAATTCTAAGATCAAGGATTGTGTTATGATTCAAATTGATTTTGCTCTTTTATCTCAAATGTTATTGAACAACGACAGATGGTGGAACGTGTCGAACCTACAGTAGAAGACGAATTGCCGGAAAAGAAAGTCCTTAGATTTGCACCAGACATGTTAGAGCAAGAGCATGATGATGATGATGATGATGATGATGATAGAGATGAAATTATAAGCCCGGAAAAGCATTTCGATCCAAATTTCGGTCAGGCCTCTCCGCTCGATGATTTCGATTTCATGACTAGTGAAGCGAAGGTGGAGGAGAATGAGCAAGTGAGGAGTGAGATTGTTTCAACAGAGAAGGTTGTTTCTAAAGAAAACGAAATAGAAAGAGGTGAGAAGTCGCCTGAGTGTTTCTTTTTAGATAAACAGCAAGGTATCGAACACATGCACTTGGTTTAAATATATATTTACCTATTGATAACATTACTTGATAATTAACAACTGTGTCACCGTCATTAATGTATTACAGAATCCTTTCCTCTTCCCCTGCCTGAGGAGACTGAAAGAAGGGACAATACTCCGCCACCCCCTCCGGAGCCGACAGTCAAAGAACCACCACCTACCGTAGAACCATCAATGTCCATTGAAAAAGAATATTCAGAAGAAGATATTGATGAAGTATGTTTAACTGTGGTGCTAAGTTACCCTCAAACAGTGCCATAACTTTTATATGGTCAACCATAGAACCTGCCTCTATACAAGCAGGTCTCAATTAGTATGAATATAGGTCTCGCAAGACTTGTTAATCAGTTAATATTATTTTCATGGTATATTCAAGTTATCATAAGCCCATAAGACCACACAGAGAGCGTATACTTCATATAATTTCGCTTTAGTTACAGGATAAATAGAATTGAAACATTGGCATTTTCAGCCCAATTACAGTCTTACTTGAATTCCCATTCAGTAGCCATGAGGCATCTATAATAAGCAGCTTTATGTCTGAAGCAAGTCATTATCTCACAAATGACCTGCTATTCCGTGTCTTTTATGAATGTTTTATTGTTCTTCGCAATACTTCAACATTCTTTCAGTATTTCAGTCTCTTGAGTCTAGGGACTTTGAGTTAAAACCAGCTAGTATCTGTTTAACTGATTTATTTTCCAACTGATGATTTGTATATTATTTGACGCATGGAGATTACTGTAAGCAACAAACTGCATCTCTTACAGGGTACGTTTGACCCAGATGACGAAACAGCTCAAGAAATCGAGAAAGTGAAAGCACAGATCGCTAAAATGAGACGAAAGAAGGCGGAAAAGGCTCTGGAAGAAAGTAAACCGTTCAAAATAGTCAGAGAGACAAACACGAACACGAAAGGGCCAAAGACTTTTACTTTTGTCCCGAATCAGCAAAGGAAGGTATTATAAGTTAACTATAGTTACCATTCATATACAGTATGAAAAACCATCTGAGGAGGCTTTGAAAAAGGTTAAAAGGACTTAATGGCTTACTAGTGTGTACTGTTCAGCCTGCCATAGCTTTGAACAAGCACACATACAGATGCATTCTTCTTGATAAGATTATATAGCCATATTAACTCAGCATTAAGATTCTTCATGAAACCTGATTCTTATGATTGGTATTATACAATTTGGATTGCGTTCACGAATAGTGATATTTTCCATTCCAACCATTCATTTTATATTTATTTCTAGGCTGTTTTCCGAGACTATGATGTCGCTCCTTCTATTGGAATTAACTTGTCCGAGAGTGGCGAAATGCAAGGATTGGGAGTGCCAGTACCTGTCAAAGAGGGCAACAAGAAAAAATCTGCTCCGCTTGCTGTCGTGCAAGATCCAGCACCTGGAAAGGAAGTCCTTAACATAACCGCAACTCTTAAATCAGATGAATCAGAGATAAAGAAGGCGAAGGTTGTGTCGCAAAACAATTCGCAGGGCAATGGGAAGGTCAATATTCCTAACATGATACCGGATGTGATAGTCATAGAAAAATCGTCCTCGAAAATGCCACCCCCGGATGCAGCAAAAGAAACGAAAAAAGTCGGGGGCTATGTGTCGTCTGCCGTTTTGCGCCATGGTTCAGATGCAGTTCTTCGTCCTAAGACATCATCTGCTAATGATGGGGATGATGGTAATATGAAAATGCCTCATATTTTTTTAATTCAACTTAAACATTTTCGGTATTTTTTCTTGGTCCGTTAATATCAGGCATAGGCCGGCAACCTTCTTGCCTATGTTGGCCAGTTAGTACGTTAACGAGTGGATGGTGGTATCTAGAAAGATGAAATCTTTCATCAGGACGGATGTGACCCACGGGCAATAGTTTGTAGAACCCTTATATAGAGAGCTTATTGTATATCGCATTTGGGATTGCTGTGTAAAGATATTTAATATATTTCACTCATACTTTTCTTATATACATATACTTGTTTTCACAGTTTCGTCAAAGAGAAAGTCGGCTTTACCTAATTACTACAAACGCTTTCTTGGGGTCCAGTCGTTCAAACATGCGGTGGAAGAAAACAACAACGACGAACCCGATTCTTGGATCAAGCCTGTAACCAGTCCAAAAATACAAGATCAACATAAAGTGATAGAAGCGGTTTACAAGAATCCCAAGAAGCAAGATGGTGCCACCATAGAAAAAAAAGCTATTCAACCGGAAGATCTACCGCCACCACCTCCCCCTGAAAATCACACTTCCATGCAAGTTTTCTCTACTGTTGAGATTCACGAAATAGATGATTTTCCACTTCCTCCACCTCCGGAAGACTTTTTGTCTCCTCCGGAAGAGGAGAGCAATGTATTTCAATCTCCAACAAAGCAGTATGTCAATTCTCCAGCAAATTCATTTGATAGTTCAGATCAAGGTTTGTTCCCAGGATTTACTTTTAACTTATTGATAACAATATTTAACCAAATTAACTTGGTAAGCATGAAGCAAGAATTCGAATATTCATCCCATTATACCTTTTTGTAGGTTCACCAGTTTCTCCTTCAAGCAATCCCAGCCTCTCCCCGACATACCTCGGCGTGGCATCTGCAAAACCCTTCAGTCCCGTGAGCTTTGGAGGCAAAACAAAATTTCGTCCAATGTCAGCCGTGCTTCAGGTATTTAGAACATAGAGCATTGATTGTAGAGGAACAGTAGAAAAAATGATTGATTGTAGATTAGTATATGATGATTGAATTGAAATAGGCACGCTTGATTGGCCTGGCAATATCAAAATATTGTGCTTTGATATCTGATTTCCAGTGTCACCCGTTCCTTGTGGTCATGTGTACGAATTCCATTCTGAAAAGCATACTATTCTTACGAATAGTTGCATTCATTGCATGTCGCTGGAAATGGAATAGTGGTGGTTGTGATGTACGTTGATGTTGATATGCATTAATTGGGTTGAATAGTTTGTAGGAGGTTTGTAGTTTCATAGCGGACTATAAATTTGGTTTATGCTGTGCAATAACCACAGAATAGTACACTACTGATTTAGTAGCACCTAATTCAGCAGATTCATACTGTAAATATGGAACAATATGGAAAAGTTTGGTTCTTAGCTAGTTTTAATATTGAAGAAATAATACGTGAAATTAGTTTGCCAATCTAAATTGATAATCCACCGAGGTGTGCTGGAAAATTAGTAGTTTACCAACTTTAGCTAGCTCATGATGCTGCAGTTTGCAATTTACTTTTTATGCAATCGCATATTGATATGCAGGGTGTCCCCAAATTCCTTCTACAGTTTGAAATCATAAGTTTTTTATTAAAAATTTGAAATTGTGGAAGGGCATTAGGGGTGTCCCCATATAGCTATGCCTGTTATTGATTTGACAGGACGATCCTAATTCTCCCCAACACGATTACGATCCAAATAACAATCCAGAAGTTCTTGCGACAAAAGGAGCGGTAAATGACGCTAAGTCGAGAATAAATCCAGGTGATAACGTAAAGCGATCTGGTATGCATGCTAACGTTGTCAATCAGTCTGATAACAAATTCGATAATTCGAAAAAACAAAACCTTAACGATTATGAAGCCAGGGAAGCCATACTGAGCGCTATTCAACACGGGAACACCCAATCTTCTCTCAAAAAGGTGCGATGATTTTTGTTTGATCCTGTTTTAGTAGGTTTGTCATTAATTCTGTGCTGTTCCATGGTTTTATTAGTAATTATGTAATCTCATTTTTCATAAGTTTTGCGGCAGTACTGTGTCATATTAGTGTATCACATGATGAGGTTTGTATCATGGAATGTTGAGGTTCTTAACCTCGTGCACCCTTTTCTCCTCTATGTTGGTTTTATCCGTCAAGCCATTTCTCCTAAAATTATCTTTCATATAATATGCTGGGCAGCTCGGGGTTAAGAACCACTTTGTGATGGTGTCCGTACTACTCCACCTCAATCAAAATTACAATATGTTTTTCTATCCTTAAAGATTTTGAAGTTGATTAATACCATGCATGCTAACATCACTAAAATCATTAACCATAATCATTGTAAACGTGAAAACAAGAGAAATAATATAAAGGAAATCGTTCGACAATACTTAGATAAAACTACAGTCGTTGTAATGATGTTGGACTATATTTAGACTCGTAAGATCGAAAACACCCGTACTGTAGTCCCGGGCGAAACCAAATGAAGGAACCGCAGGCCTGAGGAAGACCCGGCCGGGACCTGATGGTCGCGATGAGCAATCCACTCACGGTTAAGACAGAAAATACATCAAGAAACCATTCTCCATTTCTCTAATTTTTGCAGTGCTTCATAAAATATAGTGTATGTTTCCTTTAATCTTCTGGAAATTATTTCAATTCTATGTTGTATATTTCTAATTTGTTGTTATTATTATCTGCCAAAGAAATTACAAATTATAATATTACTAATTATGTTTTATGATCGTACTCATTTGATCTTATTACACCTTAAGAATATCTCTATTTTATTTTTATGGTTGTTGATTTGGTACAACATTTATTAGGTTATGTTAGTGGATAGTTTTTCAATCAGGATTGAACTTTAAGCATTGCAAATTTAATGCATGGAACCACGTACTAAAATAATGACAATTCTAGTGGAAATTTCTTTAATTTTATTTCCTTATCCTATTATTCCAAATTTATTGTTTTTCAGCTGTCTATGACTAGGGATGTACAATGTATAATTTATAATCCTTGTTAATCTTTATCTCAAATCAATCTTTATTGTACATTCCTATTATGACCAACCACAATAATTATAATCTCTTATTTCTTCCTTTCTTATGTTGAATCAATGTCACGATATTTATGGTTAGAACATGTTGAACATCGATTTTCCGGCATGGTTCGTTCAATCCAGTGTTTCTCAGCTGGGTAAAGTATTCTCTTCATCTTTCAAACTTCAATATTTTGATTATATGTAAATGCATCTAGCGTGAAGCATAATACACACAAACTTTGTGTAAAACAACAGTGGTTGTGATCAGACGGTTTTCCTCTAAATTAGTATGCCTCATGCTAGCTTCATTATCATTTAGTAGTTTTTCATTTCATTTGAAAAGGATTCTTTATTATTTTAGATGTATTGGGAGTAATATAGGTAACCAAGGTAGCTGGATAATCGATGCCCTACTGAGGTACTTTAAAAACATCGATTTCGTTTCCCATTAGGAGCCATACATCGTCATTCTTTCATTGTCCCATCCTAAAGTGGTAATTGCTGTGAATGCCTAATTTAAAATCCATTACTGTACTAGCAAATTTATCCTCTAAACTACTCTATACCGTACTCAATCGATCTCACTACTGTACTCATTGTGATTCTTATTCCGAATAGACTTAGTTTTATAATTGCCTCAACATATCGATTTTCTCTTGTCTTCATTAATGTACACCTACTCCTTGTTTAACGATAGAGTTATGTTCAGTGCTAAAGTGCTAAAAAAAACTGAATTTAGTTAAAAGGTCACAGTTCATTCAATTCTTGGTTATATCTTACTTCAGATAATTCTATTTGCTATGCCAAAAAATTTGTGTTAGGGATGTTGAACAGGATTTAGGTGTATGTCGAATCTTTTTGCTTTCTGTATAATTTTAAGGATGAATCTTGTCTTGCCATCAATTCCTCTCTTATATTCGTACCAGTTCTAAAAATCAATTGTCGGAGTGGCTTTGAATCAATAAGTCCACACGAGAATTTCCAAATGTATTACATATGAATTATGCTCATAATAATTATGATTATAAGTAGCAGTATTACTTTTCCTGAATGTATTTTTCTTTTAATTAAGAGTATAGACTCTATAGGTTATTGCAATCAGGATATTTTCTGCCAACTTATTCTACTAGAGCTACTGTAGCATTTTCCCTTGATTATCTGTGTGTTTTTGACTATAAATCGATTGATTGGTGTTGCGAATCAGTTAACAGTATAATTATTCATATCTATTAAAAATATTATCTGTTCTCTAGTTTACGACCTATTTTTTCTATGCTTGGGGTGGAAGCAGGGGCATGAGACCACTGGTGAATTTATGGAAGCTGGAAATATATTCTGCCTCTTGCCCGTGGGATTCCTTGTCAGTCAGATAGGGGGGGGGGGGGGGCTGCGCATCTTAAGGCACGGCTAACTATTTCAACTAAAGGTCAAATGCCACGAGTTCTACAATCTACTCTTGCTCTTGTGCACTCTAACTTTGCCTTACTTGAGTGTATGCATCGCAGTATGCAGGTTGGAATATCTAAAGCTCGCGTTTCGTTTATAGACAACTCGGTTCCGCGAGATGGCAGTATGGAACAGTATGTCGGAAACAAAAATCCGTTCCTCAGTTTTTAACGACATCGCACCTCTGTTTGCGCAATCGTTGATTATGATTACTATCGATGGAATTCCATGCCTTAACAGAGTAATTAACTGTATCACTGGCTTGGTTGGTAATCCTGCCTAATCTTGATTACTAGCGTTGTAATTTCATGCCTTAAAAATAATTATTTATCTCGCTGTCTAGCCCAGTAGTACTGATGAATCCTTGATTAATCGTATTGAAATATCAGACCTTTACCAAGTAATTAGGTATCTCGCTGTCTGAACCGGTATATCAAGCGTAGACATGCCATAAAGTGTTTTGAGTTCGTGACTAATAGAACAATTCAACAGAAAACTTATTAGCTAGGTAGTAGCTTTCAGATATTGGTATGCTGTTACTGTACACTGTACAGTCGATTGTTTGCCTTTTCAGTTGTACAGTTTGCATCTTAAACAATGTAACTTAGCAGCTATGTTCGTGTTTTTACTGCTACAAGATTTGTTTTCGTAATACCGGTAGTTGTTTCAATATTTTGTTAGACTTGACATATATACCACACGTTTGAAGAAAATATACTACCTTCCGCAAGATGGCAGTATAAGACTATAATTTACAGCGATGATGGTGTCCTTCACCGAGGTTATAGTAACCTCTTGGGGTAATCATCATCCCGTGAGTGACCATAGGTAATACCAGCTCCCGAATAATATCTATGGAGCTTTAAAATCGATTGGGTGAAGATTTGTATCATCATGTATGTATTACAGTAAGTTTTTTTTTATTTGGTGTTTTCAATTTTGTGGCTCAATAATAATGATTCATAAAAATACTGGAATACTGTAAGAAAAAAATTAAAAGTGGAGTGGAAAAACTTCCGGGTTGAATGGAAAGGTGAAAGGTTCCAGGCAACGTGGTCTCTTTCAAAGGCACAACAGGCAGTTAACTACCAATTCTTATGTTCGCTCACAACTCATCGCTTTGCAATTTTCTTTCAGCTTAGGCTACTAGCATTTTTTGTACCAACCACAACGTCGTCCAGTACTCTATGGTGATTACAGGCGCTCATTAAATCATTCAATTCCGATAAACCCATGCGTAAATTCCTGCTCTCCGTCGATAACCAAATGGTCAAGGAAAGCAGCAAAAGGCAAATTGCAATAAAGATCATGGTAGTGATATAGAGGCAAGTCAGTTGCTTGGTCAGCCACTGTGCTCTTCGGGAGCGAGGCTTTTCTTTCTTGTCGATGAAATTTCGAAGATTTATATTCTCCACCACTTCATCTATAAGCAAATCAAAATAACTGTTGATCTTTAAGAAGAAGGCTTTCGTATCGTTTCGATCTGCTTACCGATTGGAAATTCTTCGCCGTCTATAGAGGCGATGCCTGCAACGACGTCGGTCCCATTGGAATCGATCTCACTCATTGACTAGAAGAAGAAGAAAAAAGAGGAAAATTGTATTCTACTGAAGGTACATATAATTTGTATAAATATATATATTCAAAGAGTCATTTATACACGTCTACTTGCTTCTAATTTTAAGAAACTCTTAGACCAGGGTCACCAAACTATCAGCTCAGCCGGCCCTTCGCTGCCACTTAAATTTGCTTGATAAAACGTACTGAACACGACGCCGTCACATGACGTAATATACAATGTGATGTCGTTACGTAGGGTCTACGTCTAGGACCGTTATCCCCTTTTTAAGTGATCAACCACATAGTTACTTAACGTCGATTGTACTTAGCCATCTGGGGGTTGGAAGTTTTTACTTCACTTAACGGTTATGAATGATCCAACATTGACATCTAGCGGTTGGAAATTTTTATTTCACTTAACGCTTATAAATGAACTTCTAATGATCCAATCACGATAAAATTAGCTAATATAAGACGGAATACATAAACTAACATTCCTTAAAAAAAATTGGGTCGATTAATTTAGGTTAACCACGAAAAAATCTATTTCGGAGCTCCAATACCTATTTTAGGACAGCCGTAACGAGTGACCCCGCGTTGAACAACCCTTAATAACTCGCAGACCATTTGCTGTTCCACTATATATGCCATATTGGATCATTAGAAGTTCATTTAACCTNAAACTAACGAGAGCCGTTATCCTCTTTTTAAGTTAAGGTTAGGTAACTAGGTGGTTGGTGGTTATCCGGCCTGCTGTAAAAAACGTTTGGTGACCCCTGTCTATAGTAATTTGAAATTGAGATTTTGAGAAACTCTTCTGCTGTCCACTCCACACCAACAGATTTTATTTGTAAGTTGCAAACATACCATCTTTTTCTCGCTCATCAGTAGCGTGGATTCGTGTGGCTGTGGAGAATGAATTTCATCATCAAACGAGCAACGTGTAGTTTTTATTGATGACGTAACAGAAGGACGGGATGCCATCGAGTAGGTGGTGACGTTACCGTAGAACGATTTCTGGTCGTAGCTCAGATTGTTGTTCGTTATTTGGGAATTTTTTGATGTCAGATCTATTAGAACGTGACTGCCTCTCTTGAATGAAAAATCGTACTTGAAAGGGGAAGATTTCTGTTTGATGCTGCGTTTGAAATCTGCGAGAAAATACGAACGATGAAAGAATGAAAATTATTCAAGTTTGGGATGGTTACTAGGACAAGCTATACATCAGGTTCCCGAAAACCTATCCACGACGTTAAGTGGGTACCTGTTATGCTTGGAAATCTTCGTAATTAATGGGAGTTTACATAATATCGTTATCTCTAGACATAATATAGCAGCTACTTCGCATTATTTAGTTATCTTAGCACGTAACCAAATAGCCGTTCAACCTGGGGTTCTTTTCTATTTGGTGTCCATAATAAAATCCAAATTCAAGATAATAAAGGCAAGTAAGATTCAAGTAAGAAATAAGATAATCAACCATAAGCAAGTAAATTTTATATATTTTCGAGCACCATATACTAACCGTACATTCCCATTTCACTTGGTGGCTTCGATAGTTTGAACATTTCTGGCCCTGCGAAATAACATCATGTATGTTACTCGGTTGTAATAATTTTTCTATATACTTACAGTCAGATGATGAGCGATCATCACTCTTACCTGGCCACATGACGTCGTCATCTCCGAGTTCTGTGGAGTAGTTTCTCGATCTTGCTTTCATATCAAACGATGGTCGCCTGAAAACTAACCAACGAATTTGTACACGATGATAAGCCACGATTCAGGTAAGAAAGGTTCTTTTAAAAGCGCTTACGCTGTGGTGCTGTTTTCCTGCCGCTGCTCAACTTGGAAAAAGATGACGATCGACGTTTTTTTCCCAGAGAAAGTTTCCGAGCAATATCTCCATCCCCTATATAGCCAATATAATGTAAATCGTGTACCGTTAATTGCACGGAGTCGGGGTTAGTTTTTGGGAATGTATGGTTTTAAATATCATGGATTATCCGGGTATCCGATGAAACGTGAGTTAAAATTAAAATAATGACCCGCTGACATTTTTAGTTTTAAATGCTTACCACTAGTACACCTAGCTACCGTTTTCCTTTTAGAGTTTTTTCTCATCATTCGACTTGAATATGAATTTCGTCGACACTTTTGCGATCTCTCAAAATCTTTCAGATCGATAATTGCTACGTCTCCTGAAGCATCCACTGATCCTCCGCTGTATGGAGAAGAATGAAGCCTTATAACAGTAATTGCAATTTATGTGGTAAAATGTTTTTAATATTTAAACTTGAGAGAGTTGACGAAGCATAAAATGTTTGTCACCTTTGCAAAACAATTTCACACAGAAATTGACTTGCTAACAATAATCTGTGTTACCGGTATGTAATCATCTATACAGCAGTAGGTTATACGACATTTTATATTGGTACTATCTCACCTATGTTTTGTTTTCTTCAAACTCAGCTTCGGAGATGTGACCGTCGTTAGAGTATTCCTTTTGGAGGAGACTAGGTCATCCCCGCTTCCCTCATCCCCGCACCAAACGCCGCTTTCCTCCAAACATGAAGTACTACTTGACATGTTAGTAAAACTGATATATCTATGTAGGTTGCTTACTCTTAAAACTTAAATGAGTCTTACTAGTGTGATAAACTAGAATAGCAATATTCACATTAATAGACGATGCACAATTACTGTATTAGGTAAAAAAATGCGAAGGGATGACGTAATCAGTGGAACCTATTTGACCTGTTATATTTGACCTTTGGCGGATGGGTGAATTGATAAACTTTTATTGATAAATATTTCCTGCAATTACTCTAGTTCACTTCTAGTTCATACGAATGGACTAAAGTACATATCATGTCATTTCCTATACAGATGTCATAATGAATATAATATGTCGCTGTTTGAACCCCTTCTCGAACTAACTAACTAACTTCTTCGTAATCGCTGGTGTATTATGAGTATTGCATTATAATCCACGTAAGAAAATATAAATAAATATACCTTTCAACAATGCCATACAGATAATTTATTGTACTACTACTATAGTTCATTCATACTTGTAGCCAATTAGTACATTACAAGAAGGTTTACTTTGTCCTTGGTCAGTTTTATTAAAGCTGAATTAATCTATATTATCTTCTTACACCTCCAATAAGAATTGATGCAGTTTATATACTAGAGTAAGCGTATTACTTTCACCTCCCCTGGAACCACATGCTGATAACCTCAAGTATACTTAAGTTTCATGGTATTATTCCATTTTCAATATACTAAATAAAAAGAGCCTCAACACAAAAATCAAAACCAGAACCGCGCCAAATTGTTTTTTTTTAAAGCCATTCTCGAAGTGATTCTTGCAGGTTCAATACAATAAGCAATTAGGAAATCGAAATGTCATAGCCGAAGTCTGCCGTATATCTTTTTTCTTTTTCGACTTGTTTGTCTTATATTGTACTTTATTCATAATTCACGTCTAGTCGATTTATGTTGTCACTTCCGGTCCGTATCAGTCATCTGCGCGCATATCCCAACTATGACGTTGTTCGCGTACACAAAGCTTGCACGCAGAATGTACGCAGTGATATTAAGCTGCACGTTTGTTTCTGGTTAGATATAACATTAGTCGGATTATTTGAACTCGTGGATATTACAGTGATATAAACTGCCTGCCAATCATATCGCCGAAACAACCTCAAATCTCTGCATTTCCATTTTAATTTGACTTTGCTGCAATTAGTTGTCGCAACCTCTTTCTATCCTTGTATCTTGATTGTATCATCTTCCTAATGTAAGACGAAGCTTGTTTAGTCCTACAAGCGTACACGAATTTTGAAAACGTAGTGCATGACTAAAACATTCTGTATTCGTAACGAAAAGTGACGTATTGCAGGACAACGGTGTGTGCTATATAGCTGCCACACGGGTCATTAGCAGTTCGTAATGGCGTTGTCGTTAAACTGCGAATTGGTCCAATTTTGTTTGCATTCGCGTAAGGAATGTCAATTAATTTCTCCGCCAGAAAACAATCCATCGCAATTAATTTTATTCTTGGTGAGATAACACAATTCAGTTCAAGTTTTAAAAGAGCGCTAATACATACCTTAGTGTGAATTGAAGGCAACTGACACCCCACTTTCAACTGAGTCTAAAGAAAGGATGGTAGTGGCGCAATTGATTCCTCTTAAAATCATAAGGCTGATAATTTATTTTTGTGTATATGCGTAGTCGTTAAATTTTTTATGGAAATGTGTGTTTGAAATTAATTCATGAACAAGTAACAATTTGTGTATGCAGGTACTTACGACTGTTAAATAGTGTTTCTATTAGAGCTTTACGAATTTCGTTATTCTGATAATTCTTATAAACCTGATACTGTACTAACTTTTCATACTCTCGTGGAACTATCATCCGCTGGGTGGACAATAAAAAACTCATCAATTTCACTCATTGTACCGGCAGTTATGTTCGTTATCTTACCACTAGAGTAGATCAGAGCCCCGGGAAAAATTTCAAGTTAAGCAAATCCAAATACAGTATTGCATTTGCCATCGAATGAATCCAAAAATCATTGCATTACAATATTTATTGGATGGAAATTAGTTTATTACCAACAGGTTTTACAATTATCGTTTCTATTTTATCGGTTCATTTTTTTTTTCTTTACGGTGAAGTACCGCGGTAAGTTACTTATTGCTCAGTTCAAATCCTTTTTGAATGAAATATTAGCCTGATACCGCTACTTTTTTATAGCTGCAATAACGGAAGTTATGGACGTTCAACCAGCATCTGATGTAATGTGTTCTGAAAGGCTGAATGGTTTAAATAAAAGCCTGTTAGAAGTCGTGTCCAACGCGAAAGTATTTGTTGTAGGAACTGGAGGAATCGGATGCGAACTGATAAAGAATTTGGTGCTTACCGGCTTCAATAACATAGAAGTTGTAAGTTTTTTTTTTCGTTTGATTCAATATATTTCGGCTGTTTAATACAAATACTGTTAATATTAATTGTCAAGAAAAATAATGTTTTTTTTTGACAGATCGATCTCGACACAATTGATGTAAGCAACTTGAATCGACAATTCCTATTTCAAAAGCGACATGTTGGAAAATCAAAGGCCAAGGTTGGATGATTAAATGTCCGACTTCACGGTCTTGCTGTGTACGCTAACAGATATATATTGCTTGTATTTTAGGTCGCTCATGAAAGTGCAATCACACTATGTCCCACTGCAAACATCAAATCCAATCATGCTTCAATTTTCAATCCAGAATACAATATGGAATACTTCAAAAAATTTGATATAGTTCTCAATGCACTTGATAACAGGTTGGAGTAACTAAGATCTGAGTAACTTGGCTGTTCTTTAACAGGAAAATTTTTTCACAGAACTGCCCGAAATCATGTGAATAGACTCTGCCTCGCTGCGCGTGTTCCTCTTGTGGAGAGCGGATCTTCAGGATATCTTGGACAAGTGTCAGTTATTAAGAGGGTGAGGTTATGAAATGCATGCTACATCATGTGGTTTATTATATTGCTATCAGAGTGACCCGGTAGTGATCCGTTATGAGGTCCCATGCCACTATGCGTGCTTGGTCACTCACCGGATCAAATAATGTGATGAAATATACAGGAATATGACTTTCTTAATTTGTTTGCATCTATACCAGTCTAACTGTTCTTGGTTTACAAAGGGAGAAACAGAATGCTATGAATGTTCTCCAAAACCTCGTCAAAAAACTTTTCCTGGATGCACTATAAGAAACACGCCATCAGAACTCATCCACTGCGTCATATGGGCAAAGTATTTGTTCAAGTAAGACATATAAGACTATATTTCTTAATCTAGCTGACAATAATTTCATATTATTCATGTTTTTTCAAAAAATTCAACTGCTATGCTCTCTATTATGTCGTCATGTAGTCAGTTATTCGGAGAGGAAGATGCAGATCAAGATGTTTCACCTGACACTGCCGATCCGGAAGCAGTTGGTAAAATATTGAATATGGCAAATTTTATATTTCTGGAGAACAGTCAGAGATTCACAAATAGCACAGATGTAATTCTCCTGATGTTACAGGTTCTGCTGGTCTTGGGATTACTACAAATCCGGAGGAAGCTTCCGATGGCACTATTACAACAGGTTCCATATTAATATCTTCGTTATATGTTATTTTAAGTTCCCATTTATTTTCATGCATTATACATTTATAAATTACTACTAATATCATTTGTTATTTTACATGGTAGAACCCAACATTGATCGTGTAAACACAAGGCAATGGGCGATGGATAACGGTTACCACGCAGAGAAAATAGTCACAAAACTCTTCAAAACAGACATCGAATACTTGCTCTCAATGGACAAGTTATGGACCAAGAGAGAGAAGCCGACTCCACTTCAGTGGATTGATGTCAGTAACACAGGTATTCCTTACTTAATCATATGTATAAAAATTGCCAAACTCCTACGCTGTTCTAATACAGACGTCACATTTTTTTGAGGGCTTGAGTGACAACGGAATGTTAGTGTGAGTAGCGTAACATTGTAAATGTTTTGCTGTTCTAATCTATACAGAATCTTCATTTTCATCTTACGAAGTACCTACGCTGGAAGAAAATATACGGCACTTCGTAAACAGCCTTTCAGAACTAAGTAAAAAGATGAAATCTAAAGTGAGTTAATTTTCATTTCAATCGGGGATTTATGTATAAAAAAAAATGTGTTTTAGCCTCAAGCCTGCCTTTCAAACTTCTTCCATACTGAAATGAACATATTTCAACTTTTATTAGGTGCAAAAAAAATATTCGTGTTAAGACAATACTTTCCTATAATACCTCTGTAATATATTTAGGATGACAAAATACTGGTGTGGGACAAAGATGACAGCGATGCATTGAATTTTGTCGCCAGCGCAGCTAATTTACGAGCAGAGATATTCAGTATACCACAGAAAAGCTACTTCGAGATCAAGTGTAAGAAGAAAACCGATATATTTCTTTTCATTGTCCTCGAATATGCTTCACTTAATAATATTTCGTTGTTTGTTCAGCATGAACTTCATGCATATCAAATTTCTAAAATCTAAAATAAACCGATTTGTTCCTATATAATTTTTTTTTCTCCTATATTGATATATAAATGAACGTTTTATATGCCCTGCACACAGCCCTGCTTTTAGATCAATGAGTTGTTCCACACATTTTATCAATTGCTGTTTTTATTAAAGCAATGGCTGGCAACATCATTCCTGCAATTGCAACCACTAATGCCATGGTCGCTGGTCTGATCGTGATGCAAGCATTGAACATTCTCAACAAGCAATTTGACAAATGCAAAAATGTATGTTGATTTCTGATTATTCCATTAAAAACCAGATTACCTAAAGGTATGCAATATTTTGGTCATCAGTCTACAATCTGTCATTACATGTTGCATGTAGGTATTCATATCTCGCATAGCAAATCCAGCTAAAAAATTGATATCGCCGTGTGTGTTGGATCCTCCCAGCAAGTCATGCTATGTCTGCGTCGAAAAACCAGAGATAACAATTGAACTCGACACGACAACATGCAAGCTACTTGATTTCAGAGATCAGGTAATTAAATCCATATAATTCCTGGTTGGTCATACTGAATTATTTAGGTCAGTCGCTGCAGGTAAATCACAATTTTTTAAGGTAATTGTAATATTATCAATTCTATCATAGACCTCAATTCTATTGCATAACAATATTATTATGTGCGATAACAATGAGAATTATTTTATATCTTTGTCAGTTTCTGAAGAAACATCTCGGAATGCTAGCCCCTGACGTTGAGATACAGGACGGAAAGGGTACGATTATACTGTCCAGCGAAGAGGGTGAAACAGATGAGGCTCTGCCTCGCTGTCTGTCAGAACTCGGGGTAGGACACGGAGTACAATTACGTGCAGATGATTTCCTGCAAAACTATGACATAATCATCAACATATTACAAAAGTGAGTTCCCTCGTGATTTTGAAAACATTAGGTGAATCCTCGAAAGGGGAATGATATAACTGCTTTGCATTTTCAGCACTGACTTGCCTGAAGAAAAACTCTTTCAAGTAAAAGATCAAACTGGTGAAATGGCCCCAACAGAAGAAGAGACTTGCACTAGTGGTATTGCCTTTATTATTAAAAGTATTACATTTTTCCTATTACGATTAGTTTTATTTTAGGCAAGTGTCACTTTTACCAAAGTCGCTCTCGACAACCCTGTTGTTTATCTGCTGCAGTCTGTTTTCATTCGAATGATTTCATTGGTTTATTTCTTATTTAGATAATGACGTGGCGAGACCTAGTGAAAACATTGATGATGAGAATGACATAGAGATAGTTGAAATTTCAGAGTCCAGCAGTTCCAATGATGTCACCCAGGGTAAGAAGAGAAAAATGTCGTCTGAAAAAGAGACACAACAGGATGAAATACAGCAGAAAGCCAAACGTAGTAAACTATGCATTCAAGAAGATGACGATGATATCGTAATGATCGATTAAAGACTTTAATCAGTTCTTCTAATAACGGAATAAATTTTGATCCTTATCTGGTATTCCCCTCATTGGATAAATCACCATCTAAAAACCTTTCTAAAAGTACAAATAACAGCTATGTCGGAGTACTTAATTAGACGAAAGTTATGTTTACAGCACTAAGCAAGAAAACTTGATAGTTACACAGGAGGTTTTTAAAACCACCTTTTCTACTGAATCAATATATGTGTAATACAGTGGCCATATTTGCCTTTCACTTGAGAAATATCTTAGTACTTTTGGTTGACTCCCAAGCCTTGAAGGCAGTAGTCAAGTCACTACCACAGCTTTATTAACAACACATTCTCTATGAGAATTCCTGAAGTCCTTTTTTTACTGTTGTGGGTACTCTTTCTACCAGCTGATCTGATATTGAATAAAAGCTTACTACGTAGAAGGCATTCCTGAACTTAAAGCTTAGGATTTCAGTTCAACCTTAGAAAGTACGGTAAAGAAAGTCCTATTGTAAAAACAATCATTAACTATCGTCTTTCGTTATTATTGTGTAGTATTGTTAAATGTTGGTGTGTTTGGTATGTATTATAAAATGTCACCTAAGATCATAGTGCCGTGAGGCAATGCCGGCTCGTTGCAGTTTGCTGCTAAATTACTTTATGTAGAATGACGTAAGTCTGATATTTGCCAAAACTAGTTGCGTAACGGTAAGATTTGTCGGCTATCGGATGCGATGAAAAACTCCTCTCCAAGCAGGAGCTAATGCTGAATGTTTTAGTATGAATGACAATAAGTACATTTAAATCGCATGAATAATATTCCAATGGCTGTAAGGGAGGTTGTTGGTCACAGTGAAAAGAACTGCTAAGGTTGGGACTTTTCGAAGCAGGGAGCAGGGAAAATAAAATGGCGAAAGCGTAAGCAATAGGGAAAACACCGCTAAGCGTGGGGAAAAACCAGTAGCATGGCCGATTGTTGAGAACGTCGAAATATTCATCCGCTCGCTACTACTTTTAAATTCAAAAAATCTCTGCTTAAAGCTGAACCCTTTTACTGGGGTTCTCGTCAGGAGACATTATGGCTTTGACAATTAGATTAATCTGCGGGAATTTATTAGAAAAAATATGCTAGGAGCGTGCGTCTCCATACGGAGAAGATATAGGTGAATTTTTACGTCATGAAATAATACCACACCATCACGGAAAGTACTTGGTGAACCGAAGGAAAGAGTAAAACGTCAGCAAATGTTGTTTTGAATGTCCTTTTTTTTGGCAGCGTTTGATCATATTATTACCATTTAGTTACTATCTATCGCAGTTTCATACGCTACAAGGCCCCTGTGGTTATTCTATTTTGCTGTATATTCAGGTTTTCAAAAATGACAGGAAAGCGTGAGAGTATAGTGATTGTTGTCAAACGTCGAACGGCCGTGGTTACCTGGACAATGAAGTTCATTCTGGGATAGTTCAGTGTACAAATAGGGGAAGTCCTCGTTAATAGGTGAAAATTATCTACATGTCGTGGAGCTTGGAATTAGTAAATTTACATGTGAGTCATTTAAATTTTGATTGGCTGTAAAAATTTACAATATATAAGAGAGCATTGTGAGTAATCATTCATTCAGAGAAATTAAATGAAGAAATTTCATCAAGGACCACACTCCCATCATTTTCGCAAATGTTTATTCAAATGTAATAGCATTGCCTTGAGTGGGATTCAAACGAACACCTCACCAGCAGGTTGACTGGATAGGCTAAAAGATCTTCCCAATAACAATTATTCATATAAATATTGCCACTAAAGATTCTGCGATTAGCTGCTGAAACAACAGAGCTACGTCATATGTCCAAAGTCTTGTAAGTAATCTTTCGCCTGTAGAACCACTACCGCTTTTGACGTTAGAATATTACAAATGGAGTGTAGTAGTATAGTAGAGCGGTCCGACTGTAACATGGTTACATTAGGGAAGATGAGGTGAGAATATGTAACTTAACCTTAAAGGCCATTCTACAAAACCAGTGGTTCCCAGGTTCCCAGCAACTTACAGTGTTGCAAAAGTGTAAGACCACGTGTTAAAAGCAGAGCTTTTTACACGAAACAACCTTCACAGTAACATGTTGTTATTATGGGTGACTTTGCTCATGCATTATTCTCAGATTCAACTGCCGTTTATGCGTGTATATTATGGTGTAATCCCCCAGAAGCAAGCAGTCGAATTTCTTGAGCCTCAAAATTAAAAGCTATTTCAATAGCAATCTGAGGCCTGAAAGGAATAGTGGTAAATAGCTTGCCTAGATTCAATCTTCAAATCTCATCTGTATGAAAGAATTCGTTTCCACCTATTCACAATCTCATCTATATGAAACAATGCGTTTCCGCCTAAACGCAATCTCGTCTATAAGAATGAACATAATATAATACTGCTTTGCTTGCTATTGTATTGTGTCGTTGATGTAGTCATGTAAAAATTCAGTAAAAGATTGTAACACTGTAAAAGAAGTAGAGGTGGATAACATTCACACAGATATACAGTCGCCAGTGAAAATGGTACGCGAATAGAAAACGTTTGAGAACCACTGTACTAAACTAATGTCCCTAAAGTTTTACAGTATAGTGCCTAAGTTGGGCCTGCAGAGCAGAAATTCAGTTATTGCAGTATACTGTTAAAGTTAATATTCTCTTATACTTAATGTGACCTATTGGTTTGCAGTTCCACTGGAAAATTGATACTACCATAATTACTACGTAAATAACACCGCCAACATAACAAACTAAGATATGGGTGATATGGATCCTTGCGAGTGCGTGTGCAGTCACCAGTGGGCTATGCGACGTCTTCTGTCAATTTTACGAGCGTCACAGCAGTCCTGCACTGACAACGAATGCTTCGGTGAGATGCCTAACATGAACATGACTCCTCCCGATGAAAACTGGGGTATGTTCATGATGGTTATGGCTTGGTTCGTCATGGCGATTTTGCTATTCATGCTGCGACCTGGAAGTCTGAGGGGACAGCCAGGAACCAAGCCGAGGAACGACTCCGCTGGAGGACCGCCGCCGCCTGATGTGCCTCCTGTACAGTAGACTGGACCGACGAATTTTTCAACCATGTCTGATGCCTTAATACATGTTAATATTAATATACATTTATACACAAAACTTAGATGTTTTGCTCACAGTATCAAATATATGATAAAATAATAATTATGTAATAATATAATCTATGTATCAGGATGATGATAATACAGTAAAATGTTGTGATATTATCTCTTCATGATAAATTGTTTATGATTTCAATTCAAGGCATCACTATTTCATTTCCTGTCTAATCCGTTATTTGTCGCATTCTTTTCCACCTTTTGCTAGATAATACAAAACATAGTGCAATATTGTAATGACATTTATATACTCCAATCCCTCTTACGATTGCTTTATTATCGTTGATTAAGGCGCACTTTATCCAGTTGAAGCTCAAACAAATACCTGGCTGTATAGCAATCCAACTTTATCTAATAATGTACTCGTGCGTGATCGATTGTTTAATGAAAATTCTGTCATATAAAAACTGACATATCCAAAATGACTTTTACCGTGATTAGGAGTGCGTTTTATAGTCTTGCTATGTGGTGGGATTCAAATTTTTCACAATCGATAAGACGATTTGAGCATTTAGGCCTCTACTATATGAAAGAATGCGAGTGGAAACTAGTTTTTTCAACAATTCAGTGCAAACTAGTTAATAGTAAATATATAAAATATATAGTACCATATTTCTTTATATCATTGTATTCAGATTTATTATTCCATTGTTTTTTTTATGTTGGTTACGAGGTATTCGATAATTTGGTTAATCGGGAGGGAGTAGGTGTATTTATATTAATCCATCCACTCATATCTAATTTAGTGAAATATGTAGTAGAAAATCCCCCTTTCTCTTAGCATTGAGCTTTACCATGCTTCCATAGTTAAGTGACTGCATTNCTTCCGTAGTATAGTGACTGCATTCTTTTATGTCATGTATGTATTCCTGAATTTCATGTACATTTCTTTATTATGTATATTGCTATAGTTCTATACTCTTATTATTTTTGCATAGTACAATGGAACCTAGGTTTTCATCATTGTTGGTCCCTCTTCGATGAAAAAAATGTTGTATGGAATTTTGGTGTGTGTGGAAAATACCGCTTGGGATTTCACGATCCAATTAATGATGACAACCAAGGTTCCATTGTAGGTCTTAGTGGTAGTAGCACTGGTTCTATATTCACCTAATTTCCATTTTTTCTAATAGTAATATTCAACGCTTTTAAACAACCTGAAAATGTCTTAGATACTAATAAACTGCTTTTTTTGGTGTAGATTGTAAACTTATGATGTTATCTGCTACTTCTGCTGCGTCAGTAACCCATTTCAAAGAGCCACCAAGAATTCCCAGTAATTCACCCCTGGAACTCACTGCGAAAGATGGGCTCTTCATTGCGACAGAGTGTCATCTAGCATCCTTGCCTGATGAAGATGGAGACACGTGAGTTATCTATGTATTTGTTTGCAGCAGCAGACCCTGTCAAATGGATTTTTTGAACATATCCTCCTATTAAATAATTAATCTAATAAATATAATGTATAGCTAACATAAGACATGATTCGCATGGTTCCTGAGACAGCTGTTTGCCTTGGGCCTTCCTGAGACAGCGGTTTGCTGCTCCCAACAAACCTGGGTACACCCCAGCACCAGCATTTCTTTCGCTTTCCTTTCTCTGAATAACATTTAAAGCCCAGTAGTTTACTGTTTCCAAAACATATATAGTTTCCATCTCCATTTATAACAAGGATTTTCATGTTCACATTCTTTACTTCAGGCCGCTGCATTTGGCAGTCGTACAAAAGGATTCAGATGCTTGCCAAAAGATATTAGAATTACTCACAATATCTGGGAAATCCAGCGACATATATAACAATTTGTTACAAGTGAGGCGAATACGACTTAACATACAATACCAGTACGACTGTTTCATTAACACCTAACATCCATTTCTGATCAGACTCCGCTGCATATCGCAGTAATAACCAATCAGGCAGACGTTGTCAATCTTCTAGTGAACCATGGGGCTAGTCCACAAAAACCTGACCGTTATGGATCATCCGGTTACCATCTCTGTGCCAAGTATAATTCGACCGAAAGTTTGATCAAAATTCTTCAACACTGCAATCCGAAGAAGGTGGACTTGAACATGCGTGACTACGAAGGTTGGCCAAATATATTTTCAGTAATTAGGGAATATTAATTTATTTACTATATCGGAAGAAATTATCCCATATACACTGCTGTTATCATGACTCCGTTTAGTGCTGATTTCACTTGTGTTCGAAAACACATTGAGCTGTGTAAGGTGTATATATGTACATAGCTGAAGTTTAGAATTACATAAGGAATATTCCTTATTTAAGTTGTTCAATGTTTCTTATATTTTAGGACTTACTGCACTTCACATTGCTGTCTTGAATAATTCTGTCTCCACGTTCAAAGTTCTTGTCGCGAACGGATCAGACATTGATTCCAAGGTAACAAGCACAATCATGGATTGCTTTTTCTGATTTTATCTGACTATATTGGAATTTATTTGAAGGACAATAAAGGTGGTCGAACACCACTGGTCTATGCCATTGAGATGAATCACAAAAAGATGGTGGAAATGCTGCTAGAGGTATTTTGGGCTTTCTGTTATACTTTTGTCTCACTGTGATCTAGACCCATGAACAGATCACGCCTTCAACATCGTCCTTTGCCAAGAGCTGTGGAACACTTTTGGTTAAGAAATGACCAAAAAGCCAATCCAACTCGCGGCCAAGAGAGTTTGTAGATTCCTGATTGAATTTTCCTTGATCAGGAATATCACATATCCTCTATTTTAGAAGTTCCATACATAATAATTAAATGTGGATTATAGGCTCAAAATTATATTTAAATATCTGATAGTCCTAGAATGTTTGAATGTATGATCAATAATTTTCAGAATTTGATTTCCAGTAACATTAAATTAAACATAAAGGACGGAAATACCGTGATGACTACTAGGAGTACATAATGTCTGTGGTAGGTATTAATATTGAGCAGATGAAACAGGAAATGAAATTTCCTTGTTGACATACTGTGCATTGTTTTGCATGTAATTCCCTATTAGTGTGCTAGAGGCTTTGTTGTCATACCCCCAGGATATACAAGTGTCATAGAACTATCTATGTCTGATTCAGAAATTCTTCACGGGTGCTTGAGCTATATTCTATGAATAGCTTGCCTTTAGAACGTCGATAACAGGTTGACCTTTAAAACATCCTTCACAATAGCGTAAACTTTAAAAGACAATTTGAACATGCCAGAATAAGGTTCCGGAGATAGCCAATCCGTCATCTGAACATAGAATAATTTATCTTTATATACCAGCCTGCTCTTTATTGTG
The DNA here is from genome assembly GCA_013436065.1 of Halocynthia aurantium. Taxonomy (NCBI): domain Eukaryota; kingdom Metazoa; phylum Chordata; class Ascidiacea; order Stolidobranchia; family Pyuridae; genus Halocynthia; species Halocynthia aurantium. Next base: position 97,797 of record QXVX01003624.1, read on the forward strand.
CAAGTTTTTGAATGACACCTATATTTCAAACCTTGCTATAGTAGGTAAATGGTTTACTGAGGATTATATGTCATATATCTGGCCAAAAATTTCCACATGTTTACTTAAACCAAATCATTCAATAATAATAGTATGTTAATGATCTTGAAATCCCGTAATTTTAGAGAATGGATTTTTCCTTATTTGTTTTCATCATCGTTACGTCTGGCGGATTCTTTGTTATTATTCCAGCTCTGATACTGCCTCTGTTTTGGGAAACCAGAGAAGTGTACGCTGGGAAAAAAATGATATTTTGTGAATTTCAAATAGGCAACTATGAACTGCTTGGTATTATTAGCTCTTTAACTCAACTGCTATATTTTAGTGTGATGCATCCGTAAGCCAGCAGACCTACAGTGGCGATACCGCACTCCACATCGCTAGCGGCCGCGGACTGCAAGATGTTGTACGTTTACTTCTGAGAAGAGGTGCTGACGCCACAATGAAAAATACTCACTGCGAGACGCCTATGTCACTTGCCACCTCTCCATCGGTATGCAATTAGAATGTTCGTTATAAATATACTTATACAATTGAAGCACGGACTTCTAAAGATTTCATTCCAGACCAAACTTCAACTCCTATAAAAGCAATAAAAGCATTTATGTAAAGTAATGTGTGTAAAATAAATGGTAATAAAACAATAACAACTTCTTCTTCTTAGGAAAAAGAAATGCGTTGAAAATACAAACCATACACAATAATGCATTGCAAAAAAACAGACAATAACTTTTGTGATATCTTTTCTTCATGTTATTTGTAATAATACAACATTATTGTTAAATTGAATGAATGAATTTAACCCCATCCATTTAATACTGTATTGTGCTCAATATAGGTTTCCAGTATGCTACGTTCTCAGTATAAGATGTCCAGTTCTCCTGAACGCAAATCTGCCCTCACCACCGCAGACAAACAATACGCTTCGTACGTGGCAAGGAACACGGCCGTTCCAATTCCGCCGGACCTGCTCCGAAGCATTAATCAACCGATGGATAGCAAAGGTACTTTCCACATGACCAAATTTTACATCACCTTGAATTTTATATCCCGTCATTGTTTTTCAATGACCAGATTTATATAAGAGGAAACACAGTTTGTTAGATTTGAATAGAATGCTTGCATAAACCCAGTCATAATGAACTAGAAACTAGTTTCTATTTTTATCATCCCAGAACCCTATGTAATGTATTTTCTCAATGTAAGAAATTTCGGGTCATTCTAACAATGAAGAGAATGACATCTGTAGAGAGAGACTATAACATGGGGGTCAGATATAAATAAATTCACTAATTAGAATGATGCCTTCTGAAGTGCCATTTGTTTCAAATAGAAGAAAGAAATATATGATATGATATGTGAAGATTTATTTTTAAATTATTTGTATGTTGCGTATTTGTTTAATTCAAATTGAATGTAGCCAGGTGCCTGAAAATCATTACTCAGTTTCTCATTTCTACATTGGGTTTGCATAATGCCTGAATCACCCATTTGTACGACAAAAATAGATATGTATCTCGCCTTCAGGAACAATAAGAATAGTTGGTATTCTAACTGATAGTATCTATGCATATAGTTTTTCTGCTATGTGGATGTCGTGTACTGTTTGGCAAGGGGCAAGGATATCATAGTGTGAATATATCAACCGTATCTCATTATTTATTAAGTAACAATAAGTTCCTCCTTAAGTTCTCCTTATGTTCACTTCAATAACAAGATTATTTAAATTTAATGCTGCATAGCATTTGTCATATAAATGATATAAAACAGATGCAGCATGCTCAGCACCTTACTGCATTTTTACTCCTAAACTTCAGCAAGATTGTGCATGTAATTTATGGAGACCGGCTACCTGTGTCACGGAAATGCCGAAGCTGATATCCAGTAGTTGAATTTATACTCATTTGCTCATTCAGATAATATTGTTGGTCCAACAGAAAGGTCAGACAGAGACGTTTCCGATCACGGGACAGGAAACGGAAAAAAGCGTGGTAGAAAGTTTAAACCTGAAGATATGGTTGCTGATGGGTATGATGTTTTTCTTCAATTGTTCAATTCTATTTCCACATAACTTACATGGACTTCTTTGTGTGCATTATATCTAAGAATTCATAATACATGCTAAAAATGTCCTATTCTATTCAGCAGCGACACAATACCAGTGAAACGAATTGCGATTGCTGGTTCTCATATGTTCACGAGCAACTCAAGTAAACGTTCTTTTATTTAATAAATAATTTCTATTTATGAAGTCTGGTATGATAAAGTTGAAATCTTTTAGAATAAACCCATGCTTTGAAAACTTATATGACTGTATTATCATAAAGAATAAATTTTTATTCACTTTTCTCTTATTTCCTATATAGATGCAATGCCCATCATTGTTTCAGTCTCGCCTATGCCTGCCAGTCCATCGAAAAGCTTGCAGTCAAATTTCAGTCAAGCCAGTACACTTGATTTGAAGAAATCCAGTAAATTATTTTGATTTAGATTAGCTACAATATATTTCAAAATTTAGAATATCCAAAATAAATCTATATTCACCACTCGTTTCAGTGCTACCTCCACCACCTCCAGTGTATGTACCGAAATTAGGATCCAGACCTACCTCCGTCGATGATTTTAAACTTAGTGAACAAAGAATTCAATATAGAGTGAGTGAAAACATACAACAAGTATTTCTTTTAAATTTCCACTACAAATTTCTTGTTGAAAAGCAGTAAGGAAGTAAAAAGGTGAAGGAATTTTTATCTTTAAATAAAGAAATTAGTTGTCAATGAGATTTATTCAATCATTCTACATGATGTGGTTCAATTAGGAATCAAGGATCACATTAAGGGGACAATAACTTGAAAAGTTTTACTGTTAATCTGTAATGTGACATAAAATATAATATACATGCACTGTTTCATATACTTGAGCTTTTAATCGACAATAGCACCGCTGGATTCCCATTAATATAAGAACATGCTACAGCGATCCCAGGAGAGGTGCACCATTCTAATTGATACCTTCAATTAGTTTGATCAATATATATTTATTCTTTTTAATAATAGAATGTCACGGATGCCAGGAATGTGGCCATCGTTTCACATTTAACGAGACTGGGTAAGCCAACTATTATTTATCTTTAGTGATCTATTACCTATGTAACAGTATAATAGAGGCTGTTCCAGTACAGTTGACTATCGATTGTTTAGAATCATTTAATCAAAAACAATGTTCAATACGGCATGATTTTCAGCATGGTATTTTCTCTATCTTTGAAATTTGCCACCGCCATGTGATTAGTTCACCTCATAGCCGCAGACGACGCTGCGAGCCAAGCCACTCGCAAAGCGTTTGTGTAAACAACAACAGCAGTTGTGACATGTTAGTTTTTCCCTGGCTTATTATATTTGAGGCTAGCTGCATTTATATTTAGTTGTTGTTTCATTTGAGAAACATGTTTTTGGGAAGTGTTATAGAGGTTTTTCAATCCGGCAAAACCGATGATCCGGTATGGTCCTGAAACCAAGGATGCCATTCGTGTGGGTTAATGTTGCGGTTTAGAGGAAAGAATATAAAACGTTGAAACTTCAACCAGCAGTATTTATATATAGATGTGTGTGTAGCTCGCATTATTATTTTTTTTCACGTTATCTATGTATTAATTGCTTCGACAGATGAAGTAAAAAAGGAAGTTGAAGAACAAGATGAGGAGGTAGTATTATAATAAAGATATCCATCGATATCTTGAAATTTTCAAATCTAAAATCTGTTTCACATTTTTACAGGTTGTTGTTGAAGAAGTGGAAGTATCTGCAGAGGAAATTATTCCTGTCGAATCAGGTAACTTGAATGTACAGTTGACCCTTAGAAGTCGAACACAATCCATTGGAGGACGCATTCGACTTCCGACTCAGATTTTATCATCAGAAATAATATAATTGAATGGAAAACACCTTGCATTAGATATTCCATTTTGTTCGCAGACGATGTTTCCTCAAACACGAATGAAAAATCTGCAGATTTTCGGCAAAGCGTTATTGTTGATGACAGTTCCTACGGTACATTTTTTATTATTCAGTATGCGCTGTGTTGACTATATCAGCGGTTATAATTAGAGTTAGGAAAGTACCGCTCATACAATGAGATTTTGATGTTGGCACATTGCTTTTCGGTCAGGATATTGTGATCAGTGGTGCATTGTTTTAATTTTATCCGTTGGACATAATTATTTTTAACTCCTGTGTTCAACAGCTAATACTTTATTGATACAATGAAAAAATGTAAACTAAGCGATACTTTGATGATATCAATTGAAAATAATAAGTTAACTAGGAGTATTTTGCATCCATCCTGATCATTTATCAATGACATCGGAATAATGTGGCGTTTCCGGGACAACATATCTAATCCTAATGACTTCCATCAGTTTTAATACCATATTAACTATGACTCACAGATGCCCTGACTTTTGCTGACAAGAAGTCACATCGGAACATTGATGCAACGACTAAGTTCATGCAGAACTTGGCGAAAAACTATACCAGGAGCAGCAGCACATTTCCAACAAGCGTTTTGGATTATTCTTCAATGAAAATCAATTCGAGCAATGTTATCGTTCAAAAACAACCACAGGTTGGAAACTTAGCATGGGTTTCCTCTATGTATATAGAATCTCTAAATCTAATCAATAATATGCGAGATACATTTCAAAAGATTGCTATCGATTTTGTAGTTCATTTTGATGTTACATTTTATATAAGATCGATATTGCCACTGCCCTATCTTCGACCGAATACGATCTCAGCCCAAGTTACAAAAGCTTTACACCAAACGCGTCACCTAATTCCTTTCCACTGATGCAGTACAATCTGTCAAAGTCAAAAGTAAGCCACATATATATTGTATCATCAATATTTTAAAATATAAGCTTAGCATATAATGAACATCCAATTACCTCATCGGAAAATATAATGATGAAATTTGCTTTTCAGTCTGTTCCCAACAGCCCTCAGCCTTCTGAAGCAAATCTTTACCAGCTTGCAAGAGAGGGATTGGCTGTAGCTGCCATGTCGAAGAACACTTATTCACTGCAGTCAGTGCCAAGGAACTTGCCCATTACCAATTATCTGAAATCTCGACCTTCAAGACAAGTATGCGAAACTAAGAAATAAACCTTAGCTTGGGGGTATCCAAAGTGATCTGATCTATATCAAAATGTTGATGAGATTATTCGAATTTGTTTGAAACTGCTCTAATTTCTTTGTTTTGTTTTATTACGAATCATGAGGGTATTCTTATCTTTTGTAGGCAAAAATCAGAGCAGGTACTGAAGAATTGCAAAACTTAGCACTTCAGGGACTGGCTGTTGCAGCAATGAATGGTAGGTTGCATTGAACTTTTGTCAATAATTGTTGGAATTAATTCATGAATCAAGTTGAATCATTACTCGTTTGTCCTTTGATTTTAAACGTTTATTTACATGATCGAAGACTTGAGTCATAAGGAATGTGCAACTTCAGTGATTGCAACACAGCCTATTATAAATTAATTCTTAAATAACTGTAAATATACTCCTTTAGGAAAGTAACAGATTATTGACTGATTATTTATTGGTTTCTTGCATAGTAATATTTTCCCTTGCTCAAAAAGTATTACTCAACTCTCTCAGCAGCGAATTCGAATGACAAAAAAGGTTCCAAACTTAACAAATCCAGGAACCACAACTCCTACGACGATTCAGATCCGTACAAATCCAACGTGACGACAATTCCACCTCACCTTTCGAAAATTTTGGAGCCCCCGAAAGAAGGATCTCAGCCACCGCCCCAGTTACACCGATCGTTCTCTACTCCTATTAAATCCGAAATAACGAGCGAGCAAGTGGAGATGCCGCTCGTCAATAACAGACCTGAAACAGACAACAGTCTAACTTCGTCGAACGCCCTGCTGGTGCTCGCTCACGCAAACGCACGGAAAATGAACGTGGGCCAGGCTGTATCGGCTGTTTCCATGGCAAAATCTCATAATACAGCAGGAAACGCAAAGCAGAATGTGATGGCGTTGGGCACCACGTCATTAGGTGATGTCTCCGAGAGCACAAAGTTCGGTTTGAGGCAGGCGATCATGGTCAAAAACACCCCCACATTGCCACGCGACAGAATCATGAAGATTTATAACACAAAAAGCAACGAGCTCAAGGTCTTCGATCCAAAGAGCAACGAGATAAGAATTTTGGAACCTAAAGTGGAAAATGGTCATATCCCATTCAAGATGATACCTCACAATATGAGCAGATCGTGTTCTCTACCCTCTTCTCCGATGATCAAGATGGATAAACCAAGCAGTGCTGTGTTAAGTGAGTATTTTGTAATCAGAATGCAATTTTGGTATACTGAAACATTAGTTGTGAATACAATTTGACATACCTTCGTATTGAACGGTTTGGTTGGTTAATGACAAGACATCTCACGTAGATGAATAAGGAATTTAGTAAATTTTCAGCAATATAAATGTCTGTTCTTGAAAATTGTTAAAAAACTGGCTGTGGTGGTGGTAATTACTTATTTTCAATTAAATTTTTATTCAGATTCTTCAATCAAGTCATCTGCTACTTCTCCAATGACTGTTAGAGCCATTTCAGCTGCTTCCAGTGCCACATCAGCTGCAGAAAAGAGCATATCAAACACAAGGAAAAAAATGATCAATGTCGCGATACTTAGAACAAATACCAGTGGCCTTTACCAGAGTATGAAAAGAACGGTTATTGTGCCCCAATCCAACGTTTCCCCCAGTCCCACCAATCTCATGATGAATGCTGTTAAGAGTTTGCCCAACACAAAATCAACACCAGAGGAAGACATGAAGAGCAATGATGCACCGATGACATCTGTGATTCCTAGTTCTCCAGCGACTGACAACATGGAAGTAGAGTCTGTACCAGAAACAGAAGGAGAAACAAATGATCTTTTTGAACGGGAGACGATTTTTGAAAATCCATCCTCTGAATCTTCAAAGAATGGTGAAATTGAAAAAGACGATGCCGGTTCGGAGATATTATCGCAACTTCCTGTGCCGTTATCAAAACAGCGAGAGCCATCCCCCGTGTATGGAGATCAAGTAGATAGAAAACCCAAGTGCAGCTCTGGTGATACGGACAAAGTTTTATCAGAACAAACTACTCGATTCGGAGAGAACACAGAAGAAAAAGATACCATTACTCCATTCAATTTGAAAATGGAAAATTTGAACGAAAAACCTGATGTCATTGTCGATTCCTTGGCATCTGTTTCTTCCAGTACAATCACTCAGCAACCTGCTGCTATTAGTGAAAGCCAGTGCTTGATGACAGCAGCAACATCATTGGGTACAAGTTTTCATATTACCGCTAGTACTCAAGCTTACAGCCAGGCTGTTCAGACCATTACAGTAGGACAGCCACCTAGCACCAGTTCGTTTTTCCCACACCACCTGGCATACGCTAATTTCGGTAAAGAGTACATACCCGTCCTCATGCCTGTCGGTGCCCATCCCGGTATGCCTGCCTCGATGGCTATGCCGCGGTACGCCTTGCCGATGCACAAACCTGGAGAACTGCATCCATCCCAGGTACAGATGGCTAACGGTTCCAGGGACGCTTCCCCCGCCATTATGCCAGGACAGCTACCCTTCGACAGCGTTTATCAAATTCCGGCATCCTCACAGAGTATACTACTGAATAGCCAGCAACCGAACGCAAACATGCTACAATTTGCATCCCAGTACTACATGCACAATCCAATGCAGTATGAATTAATGCAACAGCAATACATGAAAAATGCATTTCTCTGTCAGCAAAAGTAAGCTTCATGATTGTTTCAGTCCATTTACTGTAATTCTAGTTTGGATATAGGTCAAATCAATGTCTTTGTGGAATATTGGCGTACATTAACAAAGACAATACCACTAGAGGGCCATTTTAGTTAAATACACCAGACCCATGATTTAACAAGGTTTCAAAATATCGAGTATTTCGCTCATTAAGTTCGTAAGCATCAAATAATACAGGAACTGTTGTTCAGGAGCCTCGACCCGAGCCCACAACCAAGAATGAACCGCCACCCCTACCCATATAATCTTTTTGTAGGGCAACTTATACCCTATTACTTCGGTTTTGTCTTTTGAATCTTACCTCACACTTTTCAGTTGTACTCGATACTCAATTGATTACTCAACTCTTTTTTATTTCACTCTGCGATTTAATATTAATATTATTCTATGTTAANGTTCGTAAGCATCAAATAATACAAAAACTGTTGCTCAGGAGCCTCGACCCAAGCCCACAGAAGTGTTTCGATACTGTATATGACCAAGAATGAACCGCCACCCCTTCCCATATAATCTTTTTGTAGGGCAACTTATACCCTATTACTTCGGTTTTGTCTTTTGAATCTTACCTCACACTTTTCAGTTGTACTCGATACTCAATTGGTGTGCAACTGATTACTCAACTCTTTTTTATTTCACTCTGCGATTTAATATTATTCTACGGTAACATTTACTTTTTCCTCTGTTAGTTTTTTAATGCAAAATAAAGCTTTGGCTATACACTCGGGACAANAGGTTTCAAAATATCGAGTATTTCGCTCATTAAGTTCGTAAGCATCAAATAATACAGGAACTGTTGTTCAGGAGCCTCGACCCGAGCCCACAACCAAGAATGAACCGCCACCCCTACCCATATAATCTTTTTGTAGGGCAACTTATACCCTATTACTTCGGTTTTGTCTTTTGAATCTTACCTCACACTTTTCAGTTGTACTCGATACTCAATTGATTACTCAACTCTTTTTTATTTCACTCTGCGATTTAATATTAATATTATTCTATGTTAAAATCTACTTTTTCCTCTGTTAGTTTTTTAATGCAAAATAAAGCTTTGGCTATACACTCGGGACAAAATGTTGTACCACAAACCGCTCCTACAACACAGACAACCAATTCAATTTCTAAACCTGTGGCTACGGTCACTGCTGTACCGGTACAAAAATCTCCAGAAGAGGTGAGATAAAAACTTGTGTCATTCTTATATATAAGAGATATCCTTAAAAATCGATCAATGATTTTATTCTCTATCTTCACTTTGGTAATTCAGGAAACTCCAAATACAGAAGAACAGCCGTTGAATTTGAGCAAAAGAAATGACAAACCTTTAAATCTGATGAAGAATGATCGTTCCTCGTCCAATAAAGGTGCCGGTGCCTCAATATCCTACACCAAGGTAGCTACGGTCGACTCACCCAAGCCGCTTGAATCTTCCTCAGCCTTATGTCGAAGTTCAGTCATCAAAGTGGTTTCATCAGTGGCTAACGATAATTCAAATTTATCACAGACAGTAAGTTTGTAATCTTAATAAATTTCTTCGTAAACGGCTAATAAGCACCAGTCTCAAATTACTACAGGAAATTTCATCAGGAATTCAAGCTTGATAACAGTGGGATTGGTAACAGTTTAATTTAGTGTATTTAATTTTAAGACTACTTCTGGAGGATCACAACATCTCATGACAATTGCAAATCCTACATTGACAACCACAATGTCTGCATTCGAGAACCAGATCAGTGCCGGCATAATGATGCCCCCTCCGCTGGTCGTACCCGGTCCAATACATCCGACAGGACCGGCACCATCTCTCGCTTCTCTTCCCCTCCCTCCTATCCACTATGTGAACGGTATGTCGTTTTTGGTTAGGTATTCACATCCAATGCAGTGAGATAGAAGCAAGTCTGTACAGTGTTTGTGTCTCCAAGGTTCACATAAGAGTTGATGAACTAAATTGGTTTGAATTTTGTTACTTTTTGCAATTTGAAGATTTTGGAATTCTATTCACATTATCATATTATCCCTCTTGCAAATTTTTCTGGCTGAACATGTTCAGAACTAAATATTTGGAGAGATTTCACTAGCTGCTAGTAATTTGTAGTGAATTCTCTGTGTTTGTAGTTTAAGATATTTCAAGTTTAAACTCTGGAAACAGTACCTATGGTACTGGTATATAAGGATTGTGAAAAATATTGCATATGTGAAAGCACAAAAGGTGCAGTTGTAATTTCCATGTAGTTAATGGAAAGATTATGGGGAGTTTTCAGTTGATATTATGATAAAGTTATCTGTTAAAGATGGGTGATGCTTGTGGCGTAGTTTCAGTGCTTGTCATTGGTGTTCTTCTCTGTAGGTACGGTACTTTTGGGAACGTAAGTATATCAGGGCTAACAGTATATGTAGTTGGGTGTTAAGCCAAGGGGTTCTGAAATGTTTTCTTCTGACAATATATTGCGTTCCTTTGTCCTGTCCAGCAGTCTTAGCGCACTGTTTGTAAATATTGTAGTCTACGACTAAATAACACGAAACAGATAACAGTAATGTAGTATGCGTTCTGTAACGTCCTTCAATTTCATATTTTTTGTATTATGAAATGAATGAGCATGACACTTTGCAAGAAGTATTCTCAATTCACAATCAGTAGCATCATAACCACAATTGACATGGTTTTAGAATTCCCCTGTTATACTCATGGCATGACCAGTTTCAAGACTTCTAGATTATTGGTTTTGTTTACTAGAAATTACAATTGTAATATATTTTTCATACACTACCCTTACCGAAACCCACCTGTATGGCTATCCTTACTTGGATATCAACAATGCAACTGTATTCCCTTTCAAAGCAATTCCCATAACTCTTTTATTACAGTTAGCGATATTGTTAGTACAAGTAGTGGTATTTTCAGCTTGTATCCATTTTTATTTCGACCATTTCATAGTTAAAGTAAAACTTACTTAACAGCAATCGTAAGCCTGTTAGATTATACTTTGTACCATGACCACCTCTTCTTGTAATTAACATTGTTGCAAGGATTATATCAGTGTTGTTAACACCTTATGAAAACCTCGAAATGGGGAAAGGGAAAGGGCAAGTTATAAGTCTATTGCAATAACGATTCTTGTGTTAGCAAGGAAAATTCTGTAAGAATTTCTATAGTTTTGCAAATTTCCTTTGGTAAGGAATTTCAATACCCTCAAATTTGGAGATCAATTAAATTTCTAGTTTTTCACTTTCAATAAGTTTGCAACACTAGCCAATCGGCTATTGTATGTGCGTGATTCATCTGTCAATATTAGTGTTCACCTTTGATATACACTCTTGTAGGCCTTGGTACTCGGCATATCGAGAGTTTTGTATAAAATAGTTATACTTTGTCGGTGCTACATTATCTAACTCCAACAACAGCTGCGTGTCATTGAACTTGTGTCAAATGATGCTGACGTGATCTACCTACCTCATAGTTTCAGCCAAAAATTGACATTAAAGAGAGTTTGTTATCAATGTGTGAATTGTATCAACAATTATTTTTCTTTTATGTAGAATGATATATGAATAGTTTATCTAAGGATCACATTTTTCTAATTATTTTTTCTTCAAGAAGAAATCTTCCCAAGAATGAATGTCGCGGAAGTAATGCAATCTGCGTAACTCCCCATCCCTCACAAGCATTTTCTTGTGGAAATTCTCCCATGCAGCAACAAACAAAACAAAAATCTTTGTGACATTTCTTCCGTGACTTTTATTACTGTCACCCTCCAATACCTTCATGAGTTCAATTACTAAGGGTAAATGGGATTACCAAACTGCCATGTGTACGGGTGTGAGGCAAAAGAACAACAATAAACCTCACAAAAGTGATCAGTTCGATAATTCTTTGTTATGAGGGTAATGAGGCAGGGTACATGATTTTCCAATATGAGTTGTTAAACTAAAATTGTATTATATAATGTTAAATGATATCTAATATTTTTGAGTAGATCTTTTGCCTGACACCCAGGTTTTTCTTTATGTAATGCTTGTTTTCTTTGATTACGAATTTACAAAATCGTTGTAAGTTTTGTGTAGTAGTTTTTTATTAACTTGTAGATTTTAGCTGCTGTATGATAATGCTTATAAAATTATTAACACAAATCTATTAAGGGGACACCACACAATAAATTAAACCCTGGTCTCAAGATTACTCTCAATAATATTTTGTTATATTGTATTTGTAAATCTGTTGGACTGTAAAATACCAAGATGGACTTATTGACTGCTTTTCCATCCATGGTATTCATCGCCCCACTTACTTTCATTTTTCTGGAGTCGCATTTAAGTCATTTGTGAATTTTTTTCGAAACTACTATGAAGTCTCAGGGTCGAAATAATAACCTATGTGTCATATAATCACATTACACTACTAGTTGTGTTGCGTTTCACAAGTTTATTGATATCACTCGTCTTTTATTATAAAATATTATATGTGTTGTCGTTCAACAAATGTAAAAAATAGCACCGAAACTTGAATGTTTAGTTTTTGCATAATTGTTTATTCCTCAAACTCTTTTTTTTGAATCGTTATTAAATTACTCACAGTTTACTGCCTGGAATGGTCTATTGAATCCAGGGTATACCTCTAAAAATGTATCCCAAAAGTACAAATATTTGAATTACAAGATCAAATACTACTACCAGTAACAATATAGCTGCCATTTTTGTAAATGAATTCAGATGATTGAAGTTTATCAAGAGTTTGTTTTAATTATCCATGTGTGTTTTATTTTTCTTCTATGTCAATGCACCATAATTTCATGGATCCTACCAACAAGATTTCAAGTTTAGCTTGTGGAGGACCTTTTGTTCATTACTGTTAACCTGGAAGCATGAGTATAAAGAAAATATTGGGTTCTGGGAATGCTGAGTGCTGTATGTGATACGCAGCATCATCGTTATAGCTTATTTGCCCGCTGTACCCAGATCAGGAGTTCAGTTACAGCAGAAATTGCATGTTATATCCGAGCTTCGCAGAAACAAAGGTTCATTAAATATATATTTGTCCAATATAGTATATTGTATAAATAGTCCAATGAAGTTTGATTTATTCACAGAAATATAGAGATAATTCTGAACAAGAGCATCATCACATACAGAATTTTATGTGCTGTTCAAGTGTGGAAAACAAATGCTAATATATACATCACAATAACGCACCTTGAATATAATAAAGCACTTTTTTTTTTTAAGACAACTGAAATAACTGTGAATTAAATGCAAGAACTCTTACGGGACTAAATTCATGGTAAAGTGAGAAACGTATATACAAACAAATTACTGATATCAAAAGTCCATCATAGTCAGTAGTCTAAAAATTATCGCTCTCGTATTTTTGCGAAGAAAACTCTTAAATTTTGCCAAGCAATAGCAGGATTATGTTTCATGAATCGATATTTTCATGATCGTTTTTAATAATTCACCTTAAATACTACCAATTATATAGGTTGAAAAAAATTGCTTGAATCTCCTAATTGATTCAAATGAAAATCATGTAATATTGCAAGCAGAATTAGACTAAAATAAGTGATTTTCGATATATTTGCATCATATGGCTATAACTATACAACGAAGGATTAGAAAATACTCTGAAAAAAAAATCAAAAGTCTTAGATTCAATAAACCATCCAGAACATTCAGTTTCTCTGTTTCCTTAACAAGATATGTTGATTGAGGACTCCCGCAATGACCAAAGCCTGTAACAAAGAAGAATTGGATAGTATCTCCATTATAGGAAGGTTTAGTAAAAAGATGCATTGCAAATATTCTTGGTGCCACTTAAAGGTTTATCTTCCTGAACAAGTGAGCGTTTGTTTTATGATAATACTGTACAGTAACAATTTTATTTCTACTCCTAAAGTACCTTCTTTGTTCTAAGTTTCAAAATTCTTTTTCCTTCATCTGTAAATTTGATTGTTATCTCACAGATAAGAGATTTTGATTCATCAGTGTAGACATTGACGCCTTGAATACTCAAAAGATCGTACTCGGTCTCTACCAGCTGAAAAAAATATCATGCTCATGAATATTACAAAACTAGGGATCTTCGGATACCCTCACTTACCATTGGTTCAGCCCTAATGAAAGCCAGCCCAGAAATACTGACACACAAGATCTTCGATTCTTCTTCACCACGAGAATTGTCATACTAGAAAAAGGTACACCATTCAACTTAAAGTAATTGAAAGGTTTAATCTAAAATTTAATGCTATAAAATGTTTCATGGATAAAAATTTCATGTGTAAATTGTAAGATTACAAAAAGTCACTTGAAAAATATCACTGCCTCCCAACTTAATTGACTGAAAGGTTGTCTTGTTTGTTTTTTATTGCGACGACACAGTGAGGCAGAAAAAAAGGAACACAAAAGAAGTACAGGTAGAATATGAGGAAATCTATAGGGATAAGTTCTATTTCAGGAACTTTTCCCCTCTAACAAAAGTTTATTTCTGTATTACCTAAGTTGATCCATACCTCAACATTGAAAAAAGAACCTCCACACATCTTCCTGTTGCTCAGCATTGCTAAAACTTCGCCTCTTGCCTGATGAGTTGTCAGCGTTTGAATCGATGTAAACTGGTTGTGTGTCGAATCACGCCATTTTCCCTGGTTCTGGTGTGCACGTACTTGTTTCGGGATCAAGTTAAGGACTTCTTCCCTAAAGTTATCAAAAGGTAATAAGTTTCCATCTGTACACATGGAAGACCGTATTTCAGTGTTTCAACATAACAGAAAATGTTCCATGGAACGCAGAAAAAGATGCCTATGCTGTTTGACATAAGCTTTTAAATTTCATGTAGGTTATGCTACCAATTGTTTCTCTCAGTTCTAGAAGTGGGTAGTGTGCTTCAGCAAATGGGTAGAAACTTGGATTGTGAATTTATAGGCACCACAAGTTTTAGGTTAAATCTTCAAATTAACACTTCAATGAAAATAGGGCTAAGCTCCTGACTTATTATGTTTCATAGTGAAAAATGTATACATAGACTATTTAGTTTCTCTTAATTTGCAATATAATTTGCTCTTTAATAGTTTACAATTTTATGTTTTTCAAATGTGCCTTCTCAACTTGATATTCCTTTGTAGAGATTGTATGCTATGATTTAGTAACAAATATGACACATGGTCTGGAATAATAGACATCAAACAATTACTGTGATGGAAGACTTGATTTCTCAAACCCACGATGCATGAGTGCTGATAACTTTGCTATTTCTGTCAACTGAGTTTTTGTCATGTCTCCAGTGAGCTCTTGTCTCGTCAGAATCTTTCCATCAAGGTACTCGGGTATGCACTAGGATAGGTAAGTATTACTTAGTTTATTGAACAGAACTTCAAACCTACATTTCAATACTGATAATTCTCTGAAAAAAAATCCTGAAATACCTGATGGAAGAGAATTTTCACTAGAATCTCATTTTCATAAGTTACTGCACGCTGCCAAACTATTCTCTGAAACATGAGAACAAAATTCAATCCCGCTCGTCGCATTTCGGTGTTGATGTCCAGCAAATAATCTGTTCTTTGCAGCGGAACAATGTTGATGACTGATCAAACAATAACATGAAAAATGAAATGTAACTTTACAGATAGCAAACATATTGTATGGAAATTACCATTTGCATCATTGTCCATAATAACGTTGAATACACCATATTCATTCACTTGGTCATCCGTGTTCAGTCCGAGAGTATTGCAGAAGTTGATAATGACTTCTTCGATGACCTGATGCAGTTTTATTCATTCAAAAAAAGCTCTGTTCTTGTACACATACTATTTTTATTGTATTCCAGGTACTTACAGAAGACGTGTTAACTTTATAGCTCCATTGGACTGAACCAGGAAGCAAAAAGAGTTGCTGGAACGTAGTGCGACCAATCTGAAAAGTGAGTACTATAAATACTGTTTTGTTGATTTTTTTTAAATGTCACACTATCTAGTACCCTGTTATTTTGTTGGGCCCAAAATGTACGATTAGATATATGTCAACGACTTGTATTTTTTCATTGAACCGTACAGGTCAATATGGCGACCCTTGCATTCATCATTAAATCAGGAAATATTTTATTGGCAATGTGTTTACCGTTAATGCCTTTGCTTCAATGTCACTTGGTAGTTGCTTTCTTCCATTGTATTCCAAAGAGTGCTGCAGGTTAACAAGAACAACTGCTGCTCCATCTAATTGATATATAAGCTCTAGTAAAGTAATCATTCTATTTTTAAAGATATTTTGATAATAATTATGTTCATATAAGAATATATACCCAGAAAGGACCTAAGGAAAATCATGTTATGGTTTTTAACTTTTGCGTTTATATGTGTTATCATTAATTGCATCTGCATTGCGTTGGCTAACCATAAACTATGGTGTTATTGCCGCTCCTAAGATTGTTATACCATTAGTTTCAATCTGACTTGTATGCTTAAATTGTATTACCAAACATATACAATTTACAGCTCATTAATCCATAATTTTGTGAAGCAAGTATATGCTTATATCATCAAGAAACCTAGGCTTGAAAGCCTTGACTGACTCTGTTTGGCGCTCTAGTATGTAGCAGATCATATTCTTACTAGCAAATTCATCTTCACTATCCGCTATCTTATGCAGATGAGCCAAGAGGTGAGGAAGCAATAGTTCCGAACAATGATAGAATGCTGTAAATAAAGCAAACATTCTCCAGCCAGACTTGCAGCTGTTCCTGGAATAATAGAAAAACATTGCTTTGGATTACACAGGTTTGTAGTTAACCAGTGATGTACACTTTCGGAAGGGGCATGGACATCCCGCAATATTTCAAATGAACATATTGAATATTTCAAGAAATCTTACTCCTAAAAAAAGATGATTGATTATATCTTATAATTTGAATAATTCTATGGTTTGAAATGGTAAAAGGAAAATATATACATAAATTAGATTCCTTACTGTTTCTTGTTGTTCGTCGTCTGCTTCGCCATGTAGATGAAAATTTCATCTATGAACATTTTTTCTTTGAATTTGCGACACAACGTTAGAATTTTGTAAATGCATGCTTCATCAGACACTGACTTTAAGGTAATGTCTCCCATGAATCGTTGGATGGCTAAATGAATGAACAACGTTTATTACTCTTCCATTATGCTTACCAGTTTCATCGCTACATTTAGTAAAACTAAAACAATTTCATAACAGTACACATAGAAGATTACTAATTCCTTAAATAAGTTTATGTAGATTGTTACTTACCTTTGAAGCATACAACTAGTGCTTTCATTTGCTCAGTGTCTGTCACAGCTAGGAGCGGTTTATTCAGAGTATTCTTGAAGATTGGTCCACATGATAAAATAGATCAGCATATAATATATAATCTACAATGCTAAAATTTACCTTAGAATTGAAGGAATTAATTTCTAACCTTTGAATATTGCAAAGCTTTTTCCGCCTCCTTCGGTTTCTTGAATCTTTGCAGCGCAAATGCAAGCAATGAATACTCTTCATTATTTTTACTTTTAGGTGGAGGAAGAACCTCGTATATCTCTTCAGCTTTATAAGAGATGGGAGCCTCAGTTCCTGCTTCGGACTACAATAAAAAAAGTTTAGGTAGGGTTTTTTCATTTTATTAACAGAGGCAGAACATTACATCAGTTTCTTCTTTAGACAGAAGTTGTGCTGGTGGCGTAGTTGGTATATTTGCGGGTGGCATCATCAGGAATGGTAAGATTAGCTTTTTCAAGATGTTTGATTTCCTGTGTTTATAAAATAGTTATTTTTCGTTATTTTAATATCATAATTTCTTATTAAAACATAATTCATATCATTGCTGTTGGCAAAAGTGGAGATCCGAATACACTGAATCATTAACAACAGGTGCCTATTATTCTTTGGCAAAATAGCATCTCTAAGATATTACATTTATACATAGGAGATTTTTAAAATTACCTGCAAAACAGACCAACTTTTCTACCTTGAACATCAAGTTCTAAAGTAGTCGGCCTAGGTTCCTGAATGTTTGAGATGTCAGTGAACTTATAAGAATAAATTGCCCATCCTTGTGAATCTGAATCAACGAAATAATCCATATTATTAAATTCGTTGTAATAGTATATGGAAAAAAATATGCATGTATAAGGGCCTGGAATTTTAAAGATTAATGATAGAGAGAGTACTAACCACTTATCGACAAAAAGTGAAATCCAGTATGGCCAATTCCGATGACATTGCATTGATATATATCCTTAGGAAGTGACTGTGCGACCTCTCTTATCTAGCAACAAGCAGTTTATGTGAAATTGAGTTCCATAATAATATGAATTCATTTTTAGGTTTGTTTGTTTGTTTCGCAACCGACCTTAACTTGAAACAGTTGTGTAAAATATACACGCCAGTTATCCCGACACTCTTCAACGATTGACTTTTGTACGGAAGGTGCCAATTTGCCTTGAGTAGCTGTGTACTCCTTTATTTGCTGTCTCTCAGTAGCAGATATACGGGGATGTTCGTTATTAGAATCCTTGACGATCTGTAAAAGTATACAAAACGAATATATAACTCGGTGAGTAGCTAATTGTTAGTTTGAACAATGGTACAATTCGAAAGTAGTCTGCACATTTGATGAGGTGTGTTAAAAAGTAGAATCTCTGTTTGAATATTATCTATACCTTATAACTCTTAAGCTAATAATTTGAAATCTCCACTCCTCACACCCAGCACTTATTCCCCATTATATTTACTGTTTTAAATCCCCATTCAATCTAATTCCTCACCTGTTGAAATATCAATTCCATCACTTTTACTTCTTCTATCACTTCATGGCTGTGAAATATCTCCTTCCTTATCCGTAGCTTCCAATTTACATTAGCATATTTCACATGTACTCTCTGGTGTGTGAAGTGTAAGACTGTCTTCATGCTAGCATCATTGAGCATTTCTGGAAGCAATGTCATGTGTATATCACCCATAATTGATTTACAAGATAAAACAAAAAGAGACTCTCATGGTGAGAAAAATATACTCGGTGGTTCTGCTGGAATTTCCTGTGCCACTTGCTTCTCCAGTTGCTTCCGTCTCTCCTCAAGTGCAGCCGCTACTATCATCTTTGATCCAAAGTTTTCATTTCTTGGCGATGTCTGGAGTTAAGCAAGATATCAAGAAATATCAACCTATCGCAATGATAAAACTAACTAGAATATATCGATTTTTATACGTACTGGTGATTTCCTTGCAGGTGGAGTGACAGGCCTATCGTTTACTACAGTCATTCGCTGGGGTTTTAGTTTGGAATATGTTTTATTCTAAAAAATAGGAGTAATTCGAGTGAAATGTTGGAGCTGGGTCTAGTAACAATGGATAACTGTGTTGATTGTAAAGGTTATTGAGAGAAAAGAAACAAAAAGTATAAGAAACAAGGCGTAGGAAAAGGTATATTGAGAAATGATGTATGCTTTTTGAATGATAATCAATAAATTCCCTTCAGTAATACTTACAACAGGTGTGTACTTGTCAATCTCTGTAACATCTTTTCTGGTAACGTACATCACATCTTGCAGAGGAGGCGGGGAAGGAGGCGGCGGTGAAGGAGATTTTAATACAGGCTGCAATGAAGAAGTAAGTTTAGTTTCTCTTTTACCATGTATACAATATAGCTATACAGCAGGGTTCCCTATGTCCCCATGTATGTTAAAAATTCTTAAACAGGTGTGAATTTCTGCATTTTCAACACATTTTTCTAAAATATTACATATATAACATTGCTGTTGCAATTTTTCATATTACTATGAATGTATTACTTCTTTTTTAGCTGCCTCTCTGCGTTGTCTGCTCAGTAAAACTAAGGCCTCTGCGTGAGAAGAATTTAACGAATCTTCTTTCTTAACCTCGGCTCGTACTGGCTTGTGGTTATCCTTTATGTGAGGGTAGAATTTTATATTGTCATGGAAAATATTATTGCATTAAACATTTTTATCCTTACTTCTTTAATGGTATTTACAGCTTTCTTTGCAGTCAATAATTTCAGTGCTTCTGCGTGGATGTCTTTTTGCGATCGCGATTCCGTTCTTTTGACTTCTTTCGGCTGAATTGATAAAAAGTATGAAATTGTGAATATAACCAACATAGAGTTAGCTCGTGTTACCGTTCGTTCATATGAAATTTCAGCTTCAAATTTAGACGGAACTGACAGATGGATCACACCTGTACAATCTTTGGAATTGCAATGAAATAAGTGCTAACTGAAATGCATGCTGTAATCTATTTCATCACTAATATTTATATCCAAACTATTGCTATATAATTTCATATGTTGGGTAGATATTTCTGTACTGATTGAATAGTAGTAATTAGCAATACCTTCATTTCATACTTCTTGACTTCCTCAGGAATTGTTTGATCAGATGAAGAATCAGAAGTTGTACGATCACGATGCTCATCCTCCGGTAATTATGGATATGATATTTATTATGTAACTGATAAATTCAGGTTCTGTTGATCAGAGCAATAACTGGACTTACTTCTAGATCCTCTGGCTTAAGTATACTCCTCTTTCTCGGTTGCTGTATTGGTTTAGGCGTTTGAGGCTGATTTTCAGCAAGCGCTTTCGCCAGAAAGAATTTCCTCTTGGCATGAAAGGACATTTTCACTGTACCTTGCCCATCCCCTTTCATTCCAGTAAGTTCGGAAAGCTGTAATAGTAAATGATCTATTAGTCACTCTCCAGGTTTTCTCAAATATTTGAAAAACTACAGAGAATTCTAGAACTAGCTCATGTGAGCTTTATATAGGCATGGCAAAAACAAAACACCAATAAATACAGTCGTGAAAGCCATCTGTTATTAGGCTGACTGACAAAAATCAATGAACATTTGCTACAAATCTGCTTAGAATATATTTCTGTGCATCTATCACCATGAGACTTCTTGAAAACCTCCGCAATATGTAAAAAGTGGCTAAAATAAGTAGGTAATAACAACTATGTATTCTAATTTTTAGGTATGAAAACTTAATAGAGAGTTGCCAATACCACTGCTGCTGATACATGGTCCGATTCTGATGAAGTCGATTGTCTTACAGGTGATTTCTTTTTCACTGATTCCTTTCTGAATTGCTTCGATTTTTCCCTGGGAAGAATGTTTATGTTGTAAATCTACAGTACCATACAGCTACCATTTATCAAAGGATATTTACGGTGGGGGGAATGATCTTTTCTCCTTTTGCACGAAACTCTTCTGCTTTTTTGTTTCTTTCCTAGTTCAAAAATTAATATACGATATCAAAAAGTTTTAGATTTCATCAACAGCTAATACATTCCAATGTTCGTAAAAACAATGGCATTTCATTGACATGATACCACACTGCAATCTTTCTCTAAAAATACGTCTTTTTAATAGCAATGGTGTCTTCCTTACAATTGGCAAAATATGACATATAAATATTTTGGAATTGAATGAAATAGCTTCAGATAAATTTGGATTTTTACTTTTCTTGTGTCAGGTCTCGAATACAGGTCAGCAGACCATTCATCTGGCTTCCAAAAAAACAGATTTACCAGAAACGAAACTGTTTTTTAAAACTGGATAGAGTCAGTAGGCTGTAGTACAGCTACAGTTTTGATCTCCATCGGATACGCATCTTATCTATTACATGTCGTGTATTCCATATTGCAAGTGGACTCCGAGCATTGGTGCAAGTACATTAATATTTACTTGATAATTTTTTCTTCTTCTTCACTTGAATCCTCATATCGTTCATGCACTTTGGATTTAGCTGAAATCTTGCTTGTATTTCTGGATACCCTAGCACAAAAAATATCAACACAGAATATTTTAACAATGATGGAAAACTATGATAATGAATTTAAGTTGTCTATCCGGATAATATTTAGGTCACTATTTGATCGAGCAATGTACCATATTTCCCGTCTCATAAGACGCACTTTTTTTCCTGAAAAATTACCCTAAAAATGACCGTGTGTCTTACCACTGTAACCACTCTTACCACTTTTCCAAAAAAAATACCTAAGTAATTATAGGGTGTGTCTTACCACTTGTAGCATCCTATGAGACGGGAAATACGGTACTTTAAATTTATACCTAGGAGGAGGAGGAGACTCTCGTTGCCTATATTTATTCCTCCTTCTTGGAAAGTCATCATCATCATCATCTGAATCTTTTTCCTTTTTCTTGCTTTTAGTAGCTTTGATAAGTTGGGTAAGAGAATCTTGCTGCTCCTGTTATGTCAATATCATATCCAAGTTTAAAACAAATATAGGATTAATTAAATAATCAATTGTTCTTAGCATGCATAATAACTACCGTTTGTTGTTTCAGGAGCATTTGCAATTGCTGCTGCATCATCATCTGCTGAGGGTCTGCCATGGCATTCATTCCTGATGGCATCATGCCTACCGAAGATGGCATCATCATGTTCGGTTGCATCATGCCTGGCATCATGTTCGGTTGCATCATGTTAGGTTGCATTCCTTTTCAGGTAAATAATAAAACTTGGTTCCGTATTCAATGTAGACTAGGTGGTGGCATTTCTCATTTCCATTGAGAAGAATTACATGTATTTAATAGTCACTCACCCTGCATACCCATATGTGGCATCATTTGTGGTTGCTGCATCATGTTCATGCCCATCATGTTGTTTGGCATCATTTGATTTCCTTTGATATAATAATTTTAGTGATACTACTCTGCATTCAACTTGTCTTATAACTGATTCATTAATATCTCAATCTCTCAAGATTGTGTTTGATTCAAAATTTCTTACCCATTCCCATGCCATGCATCATACGTCCTCCACCTTTGATTCGCTTGTTTACAGAGTGTATGCTCATACTCTACAAAACAAAAATGTTTATATATTTATTTATTTATTATTCTCCTAAGTTTGCCAATGTCAGCTCCGTGGTCACTTCTAATTACTGCTGAATTTATATCCCTATTACAAAAAACAAATATTATCAAGATAAAATAGTATGTACAATAAATTCATATATTAAGCCTCCTACAGAAGATAAAATAGTTGTATTATCATATTATTCTTTAAATAATATTATATTTTGCACATGGGCAATGAAGTCTCTCACAAACCCCTCCATCACTTGCAGAGTATATCTAAAATATCAAGAATCTTTAGAGAAAATACTATATCACCCCTGAATCGGATCCTTGGGCATTGGGTCCTCGGATACTGGTGTTCGGCGGTCCAAACGAGAAGTTACTGGAGTACTGACTTGAACCTAACAAAATATGCAATATATACTGAATTATTTCAATATAATTATATCCAAGTAAGATGTAGTATAATTACAATGTAAAATAATACCTCTAGATTCAATCCTTTCAGGGTAATCTAAAAAATAAAACTCAAGATTAGGAAAGGTAGTTAATTGAAAGGTGCCTTATGCTTTTGTACCCTATTCCCGGATGATTGCTCGCAAACCAGTCCTAACTGATGAATTATTAATGTACCAATTTAGTTTTTATAATTTCTGTTAAGGTTAAGTTTCAACTGATGAATTTTTCAGAAGCTATTACCATCTGGGGGCGGAAAATCATCAATGCCGTTGACTCCTAAGAATTCATCCTGATTGAAAGCACTTGAATTTTCTCGACTGAAACAAAGACACAGAAATGGGTCATTGATTTATCGAAATGAGGTATGTAAAGATTAGTCATTCATAGATAGGAATCATTGTATCGGAACAGAATAGGATTTTTAAAGTAACTTCGGTCTTGTTTGTCTCTGTTTATTTTCAAAATACCCTTGTAAAGATAAACTTCAAGGTTTCTAATTTATAAGAGGATGATTTGAATTGGATTGTAAGTACATTTACACAACTATTTATTTGTTGACTCCTCCTCAAAACCGTCATTACATTACCTCATTGCATTCTTCGTATAAATCAGAAATTCATGTGGTGGTGTATCGAGTTCTGGTAATATTTCCATGTTGGAAAATACGTCCAGGACATAGTCGTGCCCCGACATTTCCGTCACTCTGTTGTTATTTCCCTCTAATGCCAAACTCCATCCTTGATTGTTTGAAAATCCTCTGAAAAATTGATAAAGCATGATAAATAATAATAACAAAAATATATTATGTGGGAAATTGCATTCAACTTTACTTTGCCTGCACAGCCCGGTTGGCAACATCTTCGGCCGTTGTCCACGAATCAATGCCCACAAGAACGAATGAATCTATATACATACAGTACAGCTATGTAAAGTGTATGTAAAAATTTATTCCTTTTGATGAATGCTATAAATTGACTTGGTGATATAAACCTAATATAATTTTCTCTCCATTTCTATGTACCGTACTTCATTGTCCTGAAAACTAGCTTTAAATTTGGTGTGATAATACATTTCACTCAAAGTAAAGTATTAGGTTATTTCAGGTTTGGTTGGAGGAGAGGCGGGTCCCCACAGAGGATAGCGTGAACTGGTAAAGTACCACATTGTAACAATGGAACAATGAAAATAATTATATAACAAAATAAATGAGTATATTAATATTTCCTGGATAAGATGAAATATTCCAATACATAACATTCATAGTTACTTCTACTGTACAATTATTGAATCATTAGCAGGTTAAATACCATCTGGAAAATATATTTGTAGTGCTATGTTGCAACATGAGTTGTTTGCTTCCCATTCTAAAACGCAGGGCGAGAATAATCTTTTTTCCAGATAGAAATTTCTCTGTGGCATTCGGAGCAGCTTGTGTTGTAAATGTCCAGCAAAATCTCCCCTGGCATGGTCAGATACATACCTGCAATGAAATTAGAAATACATTTTTACTTTGCTGAAGTATCATTATTTTTTTCTGATTTATTTGTGTTTTTTCATACTTTAACAGAAAAGTATGCAATTCTGGTGATGGTATATGACAGGAGCTGCAGTGCGACAACAATCTCCACAGCCTCGCCTGGTATTCATCATCGTAATTGTTCCAGGTAAGTGATGCAATTTGAATGAACAATTCATCTGTCAGCTGTGGATTGTTTGCAACCTGTAGCAAAAATAGATTGTGTAGGCAATGATGATGTTATGTGGCAAGGGGGAATAAAGGGGCACTATTCCATTTTATTTCTGTTTGTCTTCACTAATAGAACTATTGTATATACTCAGTGGTTGGATTCGAACTTTAATGAAACGGTAATATTATGAAACTTTCCATGGCTCCAAAGGTGAATTGAGTATAGGGGGTATAGATATGTGGATCTAAGATTAAACGTGTATTATTTATGGCCTTTGAAAGTATTAAATTTGAATCCAACAACGTTGTAATTTATTCTTATGAAATGTGTGCCTGAGTTTGGAATTGTATCCCAGGAACTTATTTCAAAGTAATTACGGTGAAGACTACACATTTAGCCTTTTATTTAAGTTTCCCTTTCGTTTTCTCGGCTCAAAAGTGAAAGTAACTAGGGAATTTTGTCGTACTTGTCACCACTTTACTGTGTATCGATGCTAACAAAGTTGATTTACGAGATTCTTACTGGGTAAACTGACTATTTTCAGTTCTACTTCCACTCTTTGTCAACAACCTTTCTTTGCTTAGCTTTGCTCATTCGATTGTTGGTTGGGAATAAAGGTAGGCAACAAAAGATAATTTCTAGGGGAAGCTCTAATCCTTCTAGAACACGATAAGTAGACCTATTGTTTGACAGAGCTCACGGGACTTCGTTATCCTTACTTTTTTACTTACGAGAATCATTATATAATCGGCAAATAGCTTCAATGCAGAGCCTCGCAAGTTTCCGTCCCTCATGTAACGCAAGACCTGAAAGTAATATGGAAGATTTCAAATATTTATGACTTCAAACATTTAAAAAATTAGATAGAATTTCTAGGTTAGTTTATTGAAATATAAGGCTATCTCATTGAGTGTTGTAATGATTTAACTCTCGACGCAATTTCGTGTGACTTGACTCGAATCGTTTGTCGTTTGACTACATTTACTCGGTTTAAAACTCGAACATGAATTCACTCGAATCTTTAGAAATGTAAAGAAAATATTCAATATTATTATATAGTCAAAATGTATTTCAATAGCACCGTATTATTATTTTTATTTGAGCGTTTTCTTTGTAATAGACACCTACATTTAATTACGGGTATTCATAAGATATAGTCGCAATTCCTCGGTTATTAAATTAATCGTTCGAGTGTATGGTAATGAAATCGACTAGACTTGTGTCCATGTACATATATACTTACCTCCGTATGAAATTTTGCTTTGTTTACTAAGCCATAACCATGAATGTTAATCACTCTCTACAAAGGAGTATCTTACCAGTTTATGGAGTGCCGTTGCTTGTTTGATATCTCTGTCTGAAATTTCTTTCAGAAGTGGTGTTCGTAAGGGATTCGTCAATACTCCCCATAATGCAGGATCCTGCACATAATCAATCGCATTAGTTTTATTACCTGGCAAATATTAATAATATTTGAATAATACTTCTAAAATAGTATATACGTGAGTAAAAATTGAATTCGATAAGAAGAAATTTCTACGGAGTGAAATCACTAACGCTTACTCGAAAATGTTCTTTTACGTAACGTGAAAACGGGAACAGGTCGATGTTGGTGGGAAGGTCTCGATTGTTGGGCCCCGAGACGACTTTTTGGTGTTCTCGAACGATGTTATTCCGCGGAGAATGAATTGTGACAGTGTCTGTGCAAAATGAAGGAAAAAATTGTCCCTACTCCAATTAAAATTAAATGATGGTCGCTTATTGTATTCAAACGCAATCTAACGAATATTATTTTGGTGATAAGAATTTCTATTATATTTTCTATTCTACTTCATTCAATTCGAGTAAATCTATGGCCAATTCGTAAGTCAAGTTAAGGCACAGCATATCTGAGTCTCAAGCCGAACCATTCCACTAACTCATATCAGTTCATTTCAGTAGAAACTTCAAGTCAAATGATTGTGACTTAATCGAGTTATTAAAAACAATAAATATCATCCAATATTAAGATAAGTAACTTAACATGAAACAGTTATCTGGCTATATATAAGACTTACCTTCATTTCTTCCAAGAAGTATGGCTAACTCCTGCGGTATAACCAGTTCCGCTAAAGGATCCATGGATCCGAATCGTATTCCAAGATATTCCTTTCCTATTTCGTAAGCTACTGTTAATTTTGATATTTATTCATAACCCAAAGAATTCTAATCTGACAATATCTGGTTTTATTTGTCTGTAAAGTCTAATGAAAAAAGCGGAAATTAAATTACTGTATGTCCTTTGTGCTTTTCACGTACGACATTGTAAAGTCCACGCCTATTCTCTCGGCTTCCCCTAAGCAATAATTATCTACCTGATGTTTTATGCGAGCAGCAGTATATGGATAAAACTAGCCATACGTTATATTTATAGCTGCACGACGAGTACATTGACGTCTCGGGTTAATATTTAACGTTGAAATAATGTTGAAGCCACTATTTAGCAATATTTAGGACATTCCGTTGAGCATCGTGTGTTTGGATACATTTGCGATAAACTGTTGATTGTGTGATTAATGTACATGTATCACACGCTGCTCATTTTCTGGGCTATAACATTTCCAGCACTATGAAAACATTAAACGGATGAGGAGAGTTTCTTCATAAAATATTCATTCTCTTCTAAATGAGAAGAGTTAACTGGGAATGAATATGATGCGTTTATTGAAGGAAGAACGCCTTCATGCTCAACTAAATAGTCGTGATAGCCTACATTATTTATGTAATATTTGACGGTACCGTATGTATCAAGATTATACAGATATATTTCACTATTGTGAAACAGGCATGCGTAATAAATCAACTGTCATTCCATCTACTGTACATACATACGCATGTCTGCTGGTACGAATGAAACATATTCTATATATGAAAAGGGTTCGAGCAGTTACATTTATTGACAATTGATACCAAAGTTTCGCATTGATGCTAGTGGTGTCGGTGAACTGACTTAATGTTTCAAGAGTCAATAGCAACAGTACCACACTCTTAGTGAACAATTTTCTAATTTGCAATATATGCATACCATTAATCCCAGTCATGCCTGAAACGTTAATAATTTATAAAACATCGTTTCCACTCTTTCTTACTAACAAATATTTACTTTTTTATCACGCTATTGAGATCATCGACTGAGTAAATGTTTACTACAGTGGATTTTGTATGCTCTATTTCTGTGTATAGATTTATATTACATTTTTCTCGCTAAAATGAACCGATAATATACTTTATTAGCCAATAAAATATTAGCATCACAATAAATACGACGATTTTCTAGGTATGAGGAGGTTGGTTGCTTTGGAATCGAGAATATGGGCACTATTGTTACTGCAATTACAAAGCAAACACTCATTATAACAATTTGGTAAAATACCGAATCAATGGCAAAGACTGAACCCATTTTGAAGTTTTTTTGACTACCAATATCATAGTACTGTATATTAAATATGTTTGATTACTTACCGCGGTAATTCCGCTAATTGACCTACCATAATTGCGCGCCCGGCACGTGTGCTGGAGGAACAGCGGTCATTACCGTTGTTTAATTAATCCTTCAATAATGCCACCTCTGATTGCAACTCGTAGATAACAATATTTGCGTTATCAGTCGGGTTTTGTTTGAATACTTATTTTTTCTTTTGAATGCATTTTTTTCTCTCTGTTTAAATTACCTCTAGGGGGAATTCTTCACGTCAATCATAGACAATCGTCCGTGCGTGTCGAGATTAACAAATAGCGTGAAATGGCGCGGATTCAAGTTTGCATTTATAAATACTTGCACAGAGTGAGTTCAATATGGAGGCCATGACATGCTGTAATAGAGAATAAGGCAGAGTTTGAAAGAGTAATACTGTAGCACAGATCACAGATGCCTTGATTAGAATACCGGTGTTTCTTGTAGATTTTCACAAATCTTTGTTTCTTGTATCTGGGTGATGTATGGCTATTTAATCAAATTATTTGGTAATTACAGTGTCAGTAATAATTTATAGAGCATCCCTGGCATTAAAAGAGAGACAGATTTATTGTTGGATTGTGGTTGTTCTTCGCTTACGGATTCCATCATGTTTCCAACTGGAAATATTGCACAAGGTCCATATCGGGCTACAAAATTGGTAAGTATATTATCCTATAATAATTTTTTGTATTACTTACATCATTGCTGATTTTTCAACTTCCAAATGAGCTCTTCTCACCTATTTTTATTATTATTTCAAAACTAAAACCAAGCTGACTCCCGATTACTCGATAATAATTAATGCTGTAAATTTATTCGTTTGAAACTTGTTTTAAATTCATGATTTTTCCGCAGTGGAATGAAGCCGTTCGCCTTTTTCAAGCGGGCATGCCAACCAAGAAACACTGGCATCTATTGAAAGCGTATCCAGACACATTCTCAGGCAATGAGGCAGCTGATTGGCTGCATGATCTTTTGAAGATCAATAATAACTTTGGACAGCAGGTATAATAAATATCTCTGAAATTACCTCTCTGTTTTGTGGACATATATAACCATTTACCCTATATGCTGGTGTATAAGTAAACTCTTAAATTTCTCAGATGTAGTTAGGGTTTTACCCTATATTCACCAGATGAGTTGACCGCTGAAATAAGGCAGTACCACTCCCATCTAAATATCAAGAATTTGTATGATAGAAGATAGATATATGATAGTTAATTTTTTTATGTAGGTAACGAAAACGCAGACCATTCAGCTGCTACGTAAATTTCTCAAAAACCATGTTATAGAAGATCTCAATGGCAAATGGGGCTCAGAACAACTCAGTGACAATGGCCAACTCTTCAGGTACTATATATATTGTAATTTATATTTTATGGACACGCTGTATATTATGTATACCAAAAGAGCTTTTGTCTTACATTAGATCAGGTAAAAATAACACTCCTATAAAATATGATTTGAAATGTTGAATTTGAATCAAGAATTGTTGAATTGTTCTGGAATACCTACATCACCCATACACTAGCAATGTTTTATTCCGCAGATTCCCCGTAGGCGTATCACCTTCGAAAGCTATTCGACAACCACTCGCTTTGCTCAACCTCAATAAACATTCGCCCCGTCGTCAATCAATACAAGATGCGAAGAAAAAGTTTTTGGTTCAATCCAGCTCACAATATTCAGAGGTATGAATCCGATCTATTATTAAAATTTCATATCTAGTTAGTTGATATGTCATTGGTAATTGCCGTTGAGGTTGAAGCCATTTGGTATGGGTCAGAATAATTCTATCCTGGTATTTCAGAAACCTGAAAAAATCGACAACAACACTATTGCAAGTATTTGGAAGACTGTACTCTCAACAAGGTATTATTTAACTTACCAAGTACCATTGTAAAATACTTACAAACATAGAGTAGGAAACAAATAAGTAAATTATGTGAGGCTCACCTGCTCACCTTAAAACTATTTTTAATGTCTCTACTATTTCTCTTTAAAGCTTGCAACGGGTATTACATTTATCTTCTGTCGATGAATTTTTGAAGCCTCACACTTTTCACCCCGATTGGCTCATTAAGAACGCATCCACCAACCAAACTCCGTCAACCACTGATCATGGAATGCCCTACTGGGTCATTAGTGCAATGCAGTGCTTAGCAACATGTATGTGGAATTAAAATACCTCAGAATAATTAAAAATAGTGCTCATATTGACATCCAAATGTTTTTCACAGGGCCTGATAGCGAGAACAGCGGACTGCCTAATTATCCCGGTTTTGAAAAAGATGTTTTTGCTGCCGTTTGCGGTTACTTTCAGGCTTTGACGGAACCAATACTTACGTTTAACTTATATCAGTTATTTGTTAGCGTACTAGGTAAGTGTATCTGCTGATATTTTTGCCGAAAATATATCGAGCTTTCAATTGTTTGTACATGGATTCATTCCGAGGGATCAGAATAATGTTAAGCAGATATACCGCAAGTTCTTTATTCAAATTATTTTGTTCTGTTACAGTGAGATCTGAGATGCTGGATCAAGTTTGTACTAATGATACACACCATACTACTCAAGGTAAATTAATTTTAAACACATATGACTGATATGCACAAACATTTATAAAACCATTAATTACTTGAATAAATCATTTTTTTCAAAGACAAAGTAGAAAAATTGCGAAAACAGCTCTTGCAAGCCCAAATGCGACACGAAAACAAAGCGATACGGAGACACAGGAGCATCAGGGTTGGTTGCAGTCAGCCTAAACGTCTGGAATTTGACCAAACAACTGGTAAATAATGAATGAATAAATGCAATGTACAAACATTTCTGAAAGGTGTCACAACTATCATCATCTTTATTTCATTAGGATACAGTTCTCTTCCGCGACGTAAGACTTCCAAGCAGGACGGTTTTTCGTAAGAACTAATCGATTATGTTTAATGAAATGTGTGTGGATATGAGCAGGCATTCAAGTATTCATTGGTTTTGCTTTTCGCAGGACGTGGAAGTTAGAGGACGTGGCCACAAGGGAAAAGTGGACGGAGAGGTTCCAAAGCGTTCAGGCTTTAGATGCCTTATCGGAGGCAGCGAGTTCTGATGGAGATAACGAACATATAAGGTGTGTGTCATTATATATTGATCTGAAACAGGATGTGTTTGATCTTTATTAATATCTATATATTAATCCACATAAATTCTTAAAATATAGAATATGAAATATAATATATGAAAGAAGAATTAATTAGAGGCAGGTAATGAAAGTTGACTAATATATATAATGATATATTTTTACAGCAGTCGAGAGCAACACAGTTCTTTGCCAGCTACAGATGATTTTTCATTGAAATCAAGGTGCTGGTGTTCCGAATGGACGTTGAATACTCGAAAAGGAAACGATGAGAGATACAAGTGAATAGTTGTTATGTTGTTAGGATTTAAATTACTGTGCAAAATTTTAAATAGAAGGAATGCCCTTTGTAACTGTTGCCTAACAGCTTTCTCTTGATAACAATTGCAGATGTGGTGTATTTCAATTCGTTTATTGATTTTGTTCTTTCATTTAGTTCTCGGTCATTGAAAAATGCTGCCAGTACAGACAACATCGATGATTTGGAGCTGAATCTTGGTTTTTTAAACCTGGAAGATGAAGGGCAGTCTGCTTCGGTTGAGAATTTGCTTCTGGATATGAGCTACACGATGAGGAAGGAAATGGAAGATGCTTTGATGGAAGACAGTCCAGTTAAGAAGTTGCCTAGTGGCTCCTCTCACAATTACAAGCCATGTCATAACCAAGATGAAGATGTAGAAACCATCTACGATGAAATAGCCTCACCCAGGACTTGTTCACTAGGCCAGGCAAGTGAAGAGGACCGATCTTGGTGGCAGAGAACAGCGGGGTCTGGAAATGATTGTTATAAATTTAAGGAGCCCAAGGCAGTTGAACTAGGGCAAAAGTATCGGCACAGCTTCAGAGTAAAGCGCAAGTCTTCTGCGGCCAGACAAGAAAACGTGTACATGGACATGGTTCCGAATAACAACAACTACTGCGGTTCCTACATAGCTGGCATGAGTGGCGCATGTAACTACAGTATGGCCGGGGACGCTCATGCTTCTAAAAAAATGCCAGTCGGTGTGACTACCCTTGACCGGCCTGCCAAACTCCGACGACAAAACAGTAGCAGAAGTCATGATGGGGTTCATGACCCCACTCATAGCAGTAACTCTTTCACTTTTCATTATCCCCAATCGAAGAAGGTTCGAAGGTCTCTTAAGCCAACCCAAGAAGAATTAGAGTTTGAGCTAATGTCTTCTGGAAACAATGGACGGCAACAATTACAAGAAGGGAATGGTGCTTCCAAATACCCTGGGCTCAGAAGCGCTTCCGTATCTGAAAAACTAAACAAATGTCAACCGAACCCTTCGTACCCGTGAGTATAATTCAGTGGTGGGATCCAAGTGCCGTAAAGGGTGTTCAAATTATTAAGGAAATGAGAGAATATCTCTTTATAACTCTTAATGATTATATCACTGATTTACTGTGTTTTATTCAAGGTCAATCGATAGAAAGTCCGACATCAAAGCCAGGTGCGAAGTTCCTCCGACCATAACAGCGAAAACTATCAAAACCAATCCGCATTACATCAAAGAGAGGATCATGCGCTTGCCATACGTTTCAGAGAGCATAGCGAACTCTAATGCTCTGTCAAGGGAGGACAAGAATTCCGAGAGTAATTTTTCAAGACTTTGCAGGTACGTGTTGCAGTTTTTTTTTTGCGAAATCACAGAATAAATTGAAGGTTATGTACTAGGGCTTGTCAAACTGCAGCTCTAATTGCAAAGAATGCTTATTAATATTTGTTTAAGGTCTCACAGCAGCCTATCTCATTGTCGGCCAAATAAAAAGTACTTGAAGCCAAATTTGCATCATGGAAGCATGCATACATTAAGATGTCCTTCAGCATCTCAGCTGAGGAATGGAGGCGTGAAAAATGGATCTTTCCATAATATTGCGCAGGTAATACCCAAGAAAAGAATTCGCATTCACCTTTGGCAAATTTTACTCAGATTTACAGCAGAACTTTCTAACAATCTTTGCATTTCACTCTGGTTTAAGGTAGTACTGTTTAATTATGATGTAGTGATGAAACAAATGTTTTTCAGCTTCCTGCTCACATGGAGTCTAAGATTCAGCAATCACCTTTGACAGCCGCATTTGATTCTGCAAAACAAAGTTGTCAGACAACCCCAGGTAAAAACTTTTACTGCTACTTAGCATTGGGAGGGGGGCAAAAATTACTATCGAGACTCCATAATATCTCCATTTAAGAGTTTATTCTTCACTCCTTGATGGTTTTATTTAATAATATTTTATATGACCATTAAATCTAGAAGTGAACAGTTCTTCCCATGTGACTGAAGCATTGCAAGTTTGTCTCCTGTTGTTGCCTCCATCCAATCGCAGTAAACTGAGACTCCTTCTTCGCCTCATGATGAAAATCTGCAATAATCCACACTTGGCAGACTTGGATGAATCTCTCTCAACACGTACTTTCGTAAGATGAATGATATGATAGATCTGGATTCACTCCTTCATTATATTTTCTATTTGGAGGCTGGAATGAATGAAATTCCAAAAATTTATTTCATTACTTTAGATATTGAGACAGTTATCTCCATGCATACTCAACTGCATGGAGGATGTACGAAGCAACGAGCTGGCAGAAAGGCTGGTCAACTTTCTGTTGGATCATTCAGCAATAATCTTGAATGTTCCAACAAATCTACAGCAAAACTTCAAACAGACGATGGACGGTGTTGAAGGAACACAGGTTCGGACTCAGTTATTCTTATTTGTCATCCATTTGAGTAAATGTAAAAACCATTGAAATTCTAAAACTATTCCTGTTACTAATTCTAATATCAATAGGCCTCTGTCGTCTCTCATCAAACGTTTCCAAGAAGAGCATTACAGCGTCAAATCACCTTTTGCAGACAAGTATGTTCTCATGTATATATATATATATAGGTTTTTCCATTTCTTGTAACTTTTACATCAGGGGATTGAAGAACTTTTTACACTAACAATTTTCATTGTTAATATGTACTTGAAGATTTTGTGTTTTTCATTCGTTTCATTGAAAATATGTATAGCCGATGCATATTCAGTTGTTTAGCAGTGCACATGGTCATATTTTCCTCCTTTTTTTAGGTTTCCAAAGACGAATATGAAAACCAACGCATATCCTATTTGCAATCATCTTTGCAAGGCCTATTGAAAGATATTGTCAACAATCAAAATATGACAATGAAGGAAAAGAAGAAGAAGATCAAACAGGTAATAGCAAGCTTTTCCATATATTCTTTTATTTTTAACCTGTTTCATATAGTTTTATATATAAGCTTTATTGTTTTATTCAGTTTCAAAAATCCTATCCGAAAATATACAAGTCAGTTTACCCTTCCGAGGAACCCGTGCTTGTGCCCGTCCGGAAGCAACAAAAGTTTACTAATGCTCTGAAGAGGCTACGTAGTATTAGATCATGAATACCTATGTGCCTTCACTTGATCGAGTATATGCCTGATGATATTGTGCCTTCAAGCTGTCGACACCTACCGGTAATACTTGATATATATATATTTATGACATCCTCACAATGTTCACTATTCCAGATTTTGTTTTTTATGTTTGCATGCTCACAGTTAGCTTTTTCAATTTTTTTTAACAAGGCAGATATTTGGGGTAAAAAATATCGATTTCTTGAATGCTGGCCAGTTGCTGATTATCCACAGGCCCATGCTCCTTAGAAAAAATTAAATATGTATGGGTTGAAAAAGTTGAATAAATATTCGGCCACTGAGATCTCCCTTGAGCATAAGTAACACCAAATCCACCAAGTTTGTTTTCACTATCATCACCCCATTTATCCTTCATAGTACATGTTAGTTTACCTATATTTTTATTCACTGCTAAAGATTTCTTGTGTTCTCATAGAATTTTCCAGGAAGCAGTTTCCTGCTTTCCACATTAGGTAGTGATATGGACATATCTGTATGTCTTACTGCAATATTTCCTTGGCCTTCAAGAATTGCCTAGCTTGACTAACTAAGGGAAACATTATCGTGTTCACTGCCCTAGTTTTTTAGTGTAGCTTCGACAGCTATTATTTACTTTTTACTTTCCTTTTTTGCTGTTTGTTTTTCTTTGCAGATTTAATGCTGGTGTGAAGTAGAGCACCCTTGTGCTGTGTTTGCATTGTTTTTCAATCAGGGTTCATTTCACATCACTAAGCAAATTTTTTTTGGGGGAACCGTTTGTAATCACACTTGCATGCACACTGTGTCCTTGATCACGCTTCACTTTTTTTTGTGACACCGGTTCACAGTACTATTAAAGCACGGAAATTATTGTAACGTTGTAAAGTGAGAATATGACCTAATCAATGTCCAATTGTTAAGACAGATATTTGTATTTTGTTGCTTTTTATTATACCTCTTTTATTTTAATAATACATATTCAGAGTAGATGTACTTGTAATCAAAGTTTGGGAGGTTTAATTAAACTGTTAGTCAGTGTCATAGTAAATCTTCATCCATTCAAAGAGTTTTGAGGGTTTTAGATGTAAGGCAGTAATAGTATACATGGATGATTTTATCGTTCAGAGTGGCGCCATGCATTTCAAAATCTCCTGCTTTCCCACTGTATATATATAAATTCGGCACTGGGTTTATGTCAATGTCACCCCTTTGTGTCCACCTTTGACATTTGAACACTACTATTTTTTTGGGAGGTTACTAGTAGTGTCAGATACAAGCGTTTGACTTTTCATTGCCTTTGACACAGATTAAAACGACGCTGCCGACAACAGACTAATCTCAGACTGGACCGCAATCTTTACGTGCGGTCAATCTAAACACTCTTGCCCACTATGTTTATGGTTACGTTAATCCTCCGCAAGATAGGCGACGCGGTCTGTCAGCCGTTTGCTAGATCGTATGGTATATATATAACGTGTATGGTAGCTAGTTAAAATTTCGTTCACGCATCGGTGTCTTTGAAGAGAAGGCTAGCGGGAAGTAGGCCGGCGGCACTAGACAATTTTTTTCTCGCTCAAGCAGCTGACAAATGCTCGGCGTTTTCTAATAACGCGGGGGGAGGTAGTTTACTTAAAATTCGATCAATCATGGCACTTGTTTTTTTCTTTTTGTCAATAATGATTCTTCAGGTAGGTGCGACTTACGAGATGCGTTCAGTGGCCCTTGTCCCTGCTTCGCAATGCTTGTTAATAGTAAGGGTCGAAGCCTTTTGAATGTACAGTATAATAATGCGGCAGTATTTAAAAGGTATAAGATGAACAGCTAGTTCGAAGATGACACAGTGAAGTTATTGTCTTATGTTATTAACTCATTTCATTTATATTAGACTGATTTATGCTCAACCTGTTAGTTTGCCTTTTTCTGACTAGTAGTCATGTAAAGAGAACAAAGTACAAAGTTTTCAAGAATGCAGGAAACGATGTCGAATATGCAGCCCTTTTTATTATACCTGCTGATAGCATCATGGCAAATAGTAATTTCCACGAACGCAAGCGTTGTAAATCGCAACTTGCCATTGGAAGTACGAAACGGCCGTACGATATATATCTCGAAGACTCATTTGGATTTTAAAACCCGTCCCGGGGAAGTATGCAAAGTTAAAGTCGTCGATAACGAACCCATGCACCAAAGAGTAGGTGAATTTACTCCGAAGGTAAGCGTCGGTGGTTCGGTGACCGAATAGCCTTAATTAGTGTTTGCTCACGGACCGTAAACGTGCTGTTTTGTCTGTTATCAAACACTTAGTAAACAATGGAACGTACTGTACTCTGTCATACATTTTCTACTAACAGGATGATAATGCTTACTTATGACTCCTTATCCTTTCAGATTTTTGACTGCGATTATTTGCGGGAGACGATCAGATATGAACACAACGGCTCGCCATTCTTATCTGAAGATACTGTCAAACTAGTTGCCTATAGAATTCTGGAGAATAAAACTGAGCAAGTAAACAGATTTATTACTATTCTCTACATAGGCTTTATTTTATAATTGATGTTTTATTGAGCAATCTGTCCTTAGTCATTATCTTACTTGAGTTGACAATAGTATTACAATGCATGGACTTTCAGTGGGCAAAACTAGTGAATGGGGAAGTCATAATTTTATACTAGTAATGCTAATAAACTATTGATTCTTGTGTAGCAGTAAAGTACTGCAATACTTAAGTGTAGTAGTTTAAATTAAATGGCTTACAACCGTATGATTTAACACTTGCAGGAGACATTTCAGCTGCATGTGAATATCGTCCACTCCGAATGCGATATTATTAAAGTGGGATCCCAATTGCTTCAAGTTCCTGCACTGACTGGTGTATGTACATATTTAATGGAGTTTGAACTAATAGTAGTAACTCAACTTTCATCATGGTAATTCTTTCATCAGATTTCAAATCCAATATCAAAAAATGTCGTGCAGTTCAATCACGATCGTTTATTTGACACCAAATGTGAGCTGAGAATTACTTCTAGTGGGAAGTTAAGGTTTCCAGAGAGTGGGCAGCTGGTTATTCCCATCGATTCATCAGAAAGCAGGTTCAAAGAAGTAATTTTATTCAATTTCCTTCTGCTTTCATCTTTGAGACAGTTAAGACTGAGCTGTATCGAGTGTAGTGAAGATCTTGTTAGGTTAAATGTCATTGACAAAATGTAACGCTGAATTTTTGACGATGCCGTCATTGATCCACTGATACTATTGTTGGATTCTATTACAGCCTTTAGTAAGGTCAGGCCTCAGTGCCTGCAAATACGTCTAGTACTGGTTTCCTAATTGATGCTTCATCTTAACCCTTTTCTGCCCAGTCAGCATGCTAGGAACTTATTTCGTGATGATTTACTTGTAATTTCAAATCACTGATCCTAATTGATTTTTTATTTGTGGTCAATAGCTCGATGACTTTTTATTCATTATCCTTAATTATCCTGCAGCCATAGAAAATTTAAACCAACCGGGACAATAATCATGCCGTGCGATGATTTCCTACTGATGGGTGTGAGATATGAACATTTATCGCCACCCACCCCCGATGTGGACTATATTCCTCTCCATGTTATCATAACAGATAAGTAAGCGTTAAGAATTTTATGTTTTGTAAATCGTGGTGTCTAGGAAATTTTCTTTTATCAATGCATTTCCTTGTTTAAAGCGAGGCAAAGCTTCTCGCTTAACTTGACGAGTCTTATCTTCTGTGTTTTCAAAACAGGAGGTCGGAGTTCATTCTAAAACAAGAACGTCATTGGCTTCCCGTGAGAATAGCTGGCGCCCATGCTAATCAATCTCCTAAGCCAAGCTTCAGTAATATGAATATACAAGAGGTTAGATAGCATTTAACAAATTGAATTCAAATTTCACTAGCACTAAATTTAGTACTGTTGCATGAAGCAATAATTCAAAACTTAAAAAAATCAGTGAAATGGGGAATTCAAGAAAATGACATATTTGTTTTTGTACCTTTTAAATGTTCCATAGATACTCTGGAGAATTTGAATTACCTCATTCAGTCGACTGGTTAATATTCCCTGGGGGCATTAGCTGCCTTATCGTGAACTGTATATCATGTTCAATGCGATTGTCTTCGGTTCTATATCAACATCCAAATATTTTGACACTCAAACTCGCATTCATTTAAATACATCATATTCTGTGATTATGGTGATAGGAAACAAGCATTCATTACCATTTGTCTATTAACAACACTAAATAATTTTATCATCGTGATTTTTGAAGTACAAAAACATTGAGCTTGCATCTCTATACGTAATTAGAAAAGATATTTCCAGTCATTAAATAAATAAGTTATTTCAAGTTGGAAATTAGCATATCCATCCCAGTTTCACGGTACAAATCAGTCAAAATCTTTTGCCTAAATCATCAGTACTGTCGTTCTGTAATCATACTATCAAGGTTTTGTAGATAGCATGGCTTTGTGAGCTTTAAAATCCATTTATTTATCTAATGCTGAAGAATAGAATTTTTTAATACTTTATTTTGTGTATATGTTCTTCAGTAGTGGGTGGTCTTGTGTAGTTGTTACGTTTATTTGTCAAAATTGTCTTGTCCACTAATAGAGTACAGAGTATCTGCTGTGAGTCATGTCAAGTGGTTGGATTTCTTTGTCTAGAAATCTTTGATTCTGCTAATCCAGCAAACTCTTATCTAAAAACTGTCCTTCACTATTCTATAACTGTTCTATGTATTGCTTTGGTTACGTGATGTGCTTCAGCCATGGTATGCTGATCAAGAATTGTTATAACCTATCATTAGCTGTAGTTCCATATGA
Organism: Halocynthia aurantium; assembly: GCA_013436065.1. NCBI lineage: Eukaryota > Metazoa > Chordata > Ascidiacea > Stolidobranchia > Pyuridae > Halocynthia > Halocynthia aurantium. The sequence goes on from QXVX01003624.1 coordinate 137,560, forward strand.
AGTAACTGTCTCCCAAGGCAATGTATAATGGCTCAGTGTTTTGAAGCTCTGTATATATTATATAATGTGATAACTATATTTTACTCACCAGTAGCAGTACACATGCATTATAGTTTTGAATTATTTTCCAGGTTGATCAATTCATTCTGACAAACATTTTGCCAATGACAATCTCAGCGACCGACGGGGAAACGCCGAATGGTTTTCTTATATTCAATGTAACCAATCCACCATCTGAAGGATTCATCACACATCTTGATGACCAGACCAGACCGGTTGATTCATTTTACCAAAATGTAATCATGAGTTTCATTTGGTTTGTTTCGGATGATGTTTAGTTCTTGTGTTGAATATTTTTTTTTTTAATAGGACATTGAGAACTTGAAAATCGCTTATCAGCCAACCAATGCTTCCTACCCGGAACGGACGACATTTACTGTCGAATTTACCGTCCTTGATAGTTATTTCAGTGTCAGTAAATCGATGAAGGTAAGGTTGAATACACTTTAATTCATCAGCAATATGTAATTATAAATAATTTATCATATCTATATGTAAGGAAGCTGTAGATGTGTGTATGTATTATTAGCTACATCATTTCTAGAATACTGTGCGTTGGTGATGATGGAAACCACCCTTCGCTTAACTGAGTAAATCATTAAACATCGGATGTGTATGTAGAAATTTATTCATTTGAGTTATACTTATTAGGTATTGCTCTCCATTCGAGTTGCCCAAACAAACGCTCCGAGAATATCTTGGAACATGGGGCTGACTATGCTTGAAGGCCAGTCAAGATCAATCACAAGGGAGAGTTTGCAAATAGTTGATAAAGACAATTTGGACAGAGTAAGGACTCATTCAACTTATTCATTGAAGCTATCACATATAAATATACATTGCTTACAGTAATCGATTTTGTAGGTTAGAATAACATTGGCTGGAGGTTTGAAACATGGCAGTTTGTACATAAATGGAGCACCCGGCTATTCATTTTCTTGGTCTGAAATACTCCGTGGAACAGTAGTTTACAGACATGACGATACAGACACTGTTTGGGATTTCATGATGTTCAGGGTTTCTGATGGAATTCACAGGTATGAATTAAGTATTAGGCTGATAACACTGTGACCCCCTCAAACAGTATAGAACAGGATGACAATGTGTCTGAATTTATTCCGAAAAATGTCTCTCTATTCATGGATTGTTGATACCATTGGTGAGAAATATATCACTTTTTATTGTTCAATTATGCAGCACAAGATTTAAGCTGCCTATCACCATACTACCCAA